>JAVSBS010019599.1:46352-58475 GCA_033124195.1 Coracias cyanogaster | reverse complement strand
ATCCAGGAGGTTTCTGCACAGGGAATGGAGAGCCAACCTCCACCTTCCCTACGGAAGAGTGTGAGGGATGCATCCTCTTCCATCTCCATTAATGTTCTTGGGAAACAGGAGGTTGGGCTTTCAAATGCAGCACCCAGGTTGCCTCCTGCAGTCAGGAGATTTTGGGTTTGTTTTTTTTAAGCTGTGGCTTATTTGTGGTGGAATTGGTGCTTGCATAATGCTTCTGGAGATTCATACCTCACCTCCTGCTGTCTGACAGCCAGTGTACACAGCTCTCTTTTCCTCAGACCCCTAGCACAGGAGAAGGTTCTACCTCCTGCACTCACAACCTAGAAGTAAGACTTCTTCTAGCTCTGTTTTCTCCATTCACCACGCTGTTTCTCAAACTTGTCAGATTTCCCCATAAAAATTTTCCTACAAAATCCATACCCTCCTGCCCCACTGCTGCTACCAGCCTTTTTCCATGCCATGCTCTCACTTACTTTAGTACTGCCCCTTCCCAGCAGCTTGCCCATGCTGCTCGGCTGCTGAGCCTGGTGCTGTGTCCCAGATCCTCCTATTTAGCACCACTTGGGGCCATGGCTTGGGCCACTCTGACAGGAGCCAATGAGGTCTCCAGCAGTAACACATGTGCTTTACAGAAGCCAAGGTCTTGCACTTGGCTGCATATATGGGCCAGCATGTTGTTTTCCTCCCGTCACCATAAAAAACCATGAAGTGTGAGAAGGGCTGCTCTATTTTATTGTTTTCTATTCTTGATGGCTGCTGTACTGCCCTCACCACCACAGTATCCACATGCTGGGCTTGCCTGTGCTGTGTGATGTGACCAAACTACCATATATGGGCCAGTACCTTTCATCCTTTCCCTCAGGAGGAGAAGGCGGGGTGAGGTGGTGTATGTGTGTGTGCGCATTTCTTTTGGCTACCTCAACATGCATGTTAGGTCAAAGAAGCTCACTTTAACAAAATGCAGGAGTAGGGAGATCTGTGATGGCCTGTGAGTGCCTCTGAGTTTGTTCTGCTAAGGCTTGCTTCTGAGGAAGTTCTGCTTCTCAGAGACATAGAGAAAGTTAACTGTGCCAAAGAAATGGTGGTACTTGCAGAGTCCTTGGTCAGACCTTGGGATCCCTGCACTCAGGACCATACATATGACTTGATAGCTAGCACAGAGAGAAAACAATGTTTGTGCTTGAATTTGCAGTAGCTCATGCTACTTCCTGCTAGTTGAAATTTCCAGTGTCTGAAGACTTCAAGTCCAGCTACACTGTGCTGCCACAGTGCAAATTGGAGACTTGACACCTTCAATGACCACTAGGTTATGATTTTTCAGGCTGATGACTCCTGACAAATAACAGCATG
This sequence comes from Coracias cyanogaster, assembly GCA_033124195.1. Taxonomy (NCBI): domain Eukaryota; kingdom Metazoa; phylum Chordata; class Aves; order Coraciiformes; family Coraciidae; genus Coracias; species Coracias cyanogaster. Next base: position 57,116 of record JAVSBS010019599.1, on the reverse strand, counting down.
ACCATCTCATGGCTGAACAGAAACAAGGGAAAGCACTAGTCATGTACACTTCCACATGAAAGATTTGTGTGTGAAATGAACTAAAAAAAAATGCAAACAAATGAAATTAAATGAACCACAACCAGCACAAAATATGTGGACTCAGATTGAAGACCAATACATTCACTTTTAGTTCCAAAAAGCCCTTTTCCATGCCTGTGTTGATTTTGACCCAGATCAGGATCATTGTGCTGAGTATGATCCATATATGACACCAGATTGGAAGCACTTTCTGCAATCTGCATGTTGCTGACATTTGATTCATGCTTGCTAAGACATTTCCCCAAGAGGAAGTCTTCCGGTTAGTTCCTATTGTGATGTCTTGAGGGTATTTTCCTTTCCGTGATCATCAGACCTCACAACGAAACAGAGCCAAATATGTTTGGCATTTGGCTAGGAGACCTTATGAAAACCGATAAGCAAGAATGGTGTGAAGTTCTGCCAGTGAATCATCAGGGGTGATTTGTGCTGGGCCTATCTGCAAATGAGTGCACATAAATGTGCATGAACATTTAAACATATGCAAATGTGGAGAGAAACCAAATTATCTTTTTGCATCTGCAGAACCCTGTGCTTACTGCCTTGTAATACTGCTGGAGATGCTGCTGGATGCCTAACATTGAGCCTGCAGATACAGTAATTGTACAGCAAGCTGGGTAATGTTTGAAAAAGGTCTGGTTTCCCAGGTTATATGGTCTTCAGACTCAACCATTATGTTGCTTTCCTAAGTCCCAGAATTATTCTTTGCTGTACCATCAAAGAACTCCTGCCACTTTGGACACAAGCAGACTGGGACCCTCTGGCATGTATTATCTGATTCCGTAGTTTGTTTTTCCGGCCTTTGTATCTGGGCTTGGAGTAGGGCATTGGCAGAAGACATGAGAAGCTCTCAGTCTTATCTCCACAAAACCCCAGTGTTATACACAGACCAAGGAGTTAACAGATCATGCAGCTTTCCTGTAACAGATTTAGAAAAGCAGAAACCAAGGTTATTTACTTTTTCCACACTGCACTCAGAGCACTTTTAAATTGCTAGGTTAAGTAGCCATTCCTAAAAGAAATTTTCTGTGCACCAATGTATTCTTTGTGGTTGAAGCAAAAATTACTCACAGACAGTGCAATGTTTCTTGCAAAGGAAAGCTTCAGCCTATGAAATATATTAAAATGTAGCTGTGATATCTGTTAGCTTCTTTCTGGCTGGAGGTTTATATGATCTATACTTTTTCATGCAGACAGAAGAAATGTCTCACTTGCTGAGACACATTGTCATGGAGATTTGAAGTAAAGTAGAACATATTCAAAAATTGCCCTGAGTTCTATTGTAGTTACTGCTAACGGCACCGAGCTGTAGTGTAAGCACATTGTAAGCCAACTTCTGAAGTCAAGTCCATCAGTGCAAACGAGATTAGAAATTGGCCCAAGTCTATAGGCTTAAACACAACTGTCTTGAACTTTATTTTCAGGACAGATCATATTTTCGAGGAAAATGATGTACTTAATTTTAGCAGTTTTATCTCAGCACAGTTTGGCAACAGTTCTAATATATTCCTAGAACTTGGCTTTATTTTAATGTTCAGTGTGTTGTCTGAGTACCAGCACAACTCAGCCTGTCAGATGATATATTTCAATGAACAAAATGCAGGTTTGAAGGCTGGGGACCAATAATGGGAGAAATGCAAACAACTGTCGTTAGGTATGGATTTCATATTTTGTGAATGAGGTATTTTCCTCTCTGTACCAAGTCTGCTTCTATCCCCTCTGGTATTCATCACTTAGGCTGCTTATTATTAGTTGTAGAAATCCATAACACATTTCAAACAGATCAATGGTATCATAAAACTTGCCATCATGCAGGAGTAAAACAATCCGACAAGATAAGAATAACTTTATTTCCCCTGGCATCTGTAACCTTTCTGGATACTCAAAGAATGATGTTTCTTTGACCTCTTGATTAAATGACATACTTACAGAAAAGAAACAACATTTGTCCTGTGTATGAAATATCTTAATACCAACTGAATCTATCCTAAGGAAAAATAGTCGGGACTGATGTTATTTAGGCCAGAAAAAGTCTCAGGTAGCTTCTAAGCACCACTTTTACTTCCTTTTTGAGAGTCAGCAAGAGTGCTGGCCTTTAACACAGACATTGTCGTTGCTATGAACTGAGATAACCCAAGATTCAGGACCAAGATGTGGACTTAAATGTCCACACAAGACAAGATGAGAGTTTTCAAATTTCAATTTTCAAACAAAAAAAGTGATCAAGATGGCCTCACATAACATCAAGGCTCTGAAAAAATGATCTGCAAGTGTTCCGCGCCAACCCAAGTCAAATTAGAGCAAAGAACTAATCGAGGAACACAAGTATGCAGGAAAACATGTGAGAGATCTAATCACTAATGAGAAACATTTACTCCCTCACTCTCTGGATTGTGTCCTGTTCTTCCATTCACTTTTACTTTACTTTTTTTTTTTCTTTAAAGTGTTTTCTATGCCATAATTTGCAACAGCTGGAAGAACCATTTTGTGTGTGTGTGCGTGTGTGTATGTGCTGGAAAAAAGAACATTACCAACGTGAAAAGGAAAAGGATGGGCACTGTTTTTGGAACTTGGCTCCGAAGGAGATGTATAATGATATGAGAAAGATTAAGTAAGTGAAGGAAGCTGGAGGATCTTCTAGCTGCAAGACTGCTGCAGTGTGGGTGGGCTCAGCAAGGGTCTCAGCACATCCTGTCCTACCAGTGATACCCTGACCCTGGTTCAGAGATTTCACAGCGCTGTGGAGCAAGAGGGTGGGTAAATTCACTGCAAAGCTTTCTTCAGCCAAAGTCATTTTGAGCTGAGGCCTGGCCAGTGACTGATAGTTATGTGCAGTCTTTTTTATTTCTTTTACAGAAACATAATGAGGCGTTGTTTATCATGGTCCTGAAAGCTTTGGGGCTGAGATATTGGGGAAAACAAACAACGAGACACTTTGCAAGCTGTCTGAGCAGTAAATGATTACCCTTGGCATGCTCTGACAGGCCATTTTATTTTAGCTTTGCTGAATCAGCTTAATGGGGGAAACTCAAAACTCATTGCCAAACTCTTATGGCAATTTCTCTTTACCACAATGGTCATAAACAGATGTTGTTATCCTCTGTACTGGGAACCAAATATTCCTTGGGGCAGGTTTGTGTAGGATGTGCAGATTGCTCCAAAGTTTGGGAAAGGCTGAGGGTTAGGTTCCACTTCACAGCAGAAGCGAGCATTTGGGTTTGTCACATGGAACACAAAAATTCTATCAAATACTTACATGTGTGACATTAGCCAATGTGACACCAAAACACGTCACTATATATGTTACAACAAATGCAACTCTCTGTGTGTGTGACAGGGGGAGAGGGGAGGAAGTGGACTTTTTTCTCACAGAATACTGTAAGTGAAAGCAATATATATAAATTAACCATCTTCCTTCCACAAGGCTGCTGCATCAGAATGCCACAACTAGGCTATTAATGTAAGTTATATGCTGACTTCCATGGAAGGAGCTGAATCAAGAAGTTCAAAGCTTGCATCGAGTTAGCAGAGTTAGCCCTCCAAAGGGGTATAACCAGAGTCTCATTGCCAACCTCAAAGGAAGGCAGAGGTTGCATTCAAGGCCTTACATTGGCCTTTTGGTGGTGGACATAATACCAACACCAGCAAATGTTCCTTGGGACGTGTTCAGCTTACAGTAATTTATATGGGAGACAAAAAATTTCCAACCATGATATTTTGAATTGCACAGAGGCCCTATTCAGTATTCGGAAGAGTGTGTCATTATGCCATTTTACACATAATAATTCTTTCAATACAATCAAACATGGTGTTTGCATTTTATGGCACAGCATCACAGTGCTCAATGGATCACTATAAACCTCAAGAGGTACAAGAGCCACCAGAAAACAACGTGTAAAAAATTGGTTTTAGTGGGACATTCATCTCATGATCAGAGCTGTTGCAATAAATTCCACAAGAAACAAATATATCCAAACTTTTGATGCGAAAGAAGCTCGAAACAAAGTTTTGGATCTATTACTCCCTGCTGACCTTCAGAAAAAAATCAGCATAGGAAGTGTCTGGGCCACCTATGTCCTTCCTGTCCCGCAGCTGCCTTCTCATAGTCTTCAAATTGGAGTATAGCTTACTCCAGTTGCACATCACCTGCTCTTACTGCAGCAGGCTGCTCCTTGAACAAAATCCCAGCCTTACTGCATCCCTGACCTGCCCTGTCCCTGTCTAGAGACCCGGCATCAAAGAATTGTGGGTCAGAGACATATGTGAGGCACTGTCCCTAGTAAGCAACCCTGAGTCTTCAACTAACAGCAAATATAATTTGAATGCCAGGACACCCACAATGGAGGGCATCTTTCCATTTGGTTCTTTGCAATCCAGGGATTAAAGTAAGACATAACACAGAGATAGCCTGGTAGTGAAGGCCAAATTTCAGTTTCCAGCTGCTGGGATGGCTGACACTGAACCACGGCTGATTTTGCTGCACCTTATAAGGTTATTGGTTTGTTTCCGCTAGCCATCAGCATAAGAAAATCTCTACTCAGAAGGCTTAAACACACCCTGACTATGGGCCATCTCAGCTAGGCTGTGCAGAAAGGCTATGTGAAGTCTTGAACTGGATTCTCCAAAATCTCTGCCATGTTCTCTTGTCCTGCAATGTCTTTCCAACCCAGCAACTTCCTGCACTTCCAGTCAGATCTCCTTTGCTGTTCATTTTGACATCTTTGTATCAATTGCCCCCACATTCAAAAGAGCTGTTTCCTGCAAAGAACGTGTAATGTGTATCATGGTTTTTGATTAATGGGTCCATACATTCTTTATGCCTGAATGCATGCCATAATTTATGAGTAACAACAAGGATGTGTTCTCCAAAGAAAGTAATACTTGACTAAATTGTTCTCTTGACGTAAACCTGTAATTTAAAAATTATATATATTTAGAGTGCAAGTCAAAACAGGAAATGCATTCCCAAAGCGGATAAAGATATTTCTGAACCTAAATATCTAGTGATACAAAATTGCCTTGAAGTGTCTCTCCCTTCCCTGGCTACCAAAACCACCCTTTACCAAATAAGCCTGCTATTTATGGGAGTGCTTTGCTATACAGGCAAGTTAGCTATCACTGTCTCTTTCAGTGGTGAGACTGAGGAATTTCATAGTGACAGGCTGTCTAAAGAGTATTCTGCCACTGGAAAGTAAAAGTATACCCATCAAAAGCAAAGAAAACCTGGCATTGAGAAACAATTTCTAAAAGTTCAGCTAAGAAAGAATGTACCAATGAAAATCAATACAGTTCAGTAGCTAAGGGCTAAATACCCAGTGGGAGATTCATCCCTAAATGTAGACTTTTTCATCTTAGCTAACACTAACTACTATTGGCTCCGTTCATCTACCATGAGGAGCCAGTCAGCACAGGGAACAGGGACTGGGCTGTGACACATCTCATCCTAGAGTGGATACCTAAAATAGAAAAGCCAGAAATGTGCTCAGAAGGTGGACTGGTTCTCTCTGTTAGCTATAACCCATCTGGAATGGGTGGTTTGGCTGCAGACATCCACGTGGCAAGTACCAGAGGTGGTTAGCTGCTGTGATATTACCACAGGAGTGAATCTGAACATCAGATGAGAAACATTAACAACAAAATAATACTGTCTGACTTCTTGGTTCCACTTAGGGAGCAGCAGTCTATGTGCAATCAGCCCCTTCGGCACGCAGGAATTATTCCTGCACGGAGAGTGACACAGAGCTGCAGGAATTGAGTCCACACCTCAAGTACTGTGTTCACCACACACCTCAATACAAGAATGACACTAAGTTGCTACAGCAGGTCCAAAGAAGGTCAATGAAGCAGGTGAAGGATCTGGAGAACACAGTGTTATGAGGAGTGGCAGAGAGAATTGGGGTTGTTTCATCTGAAAAATGAGGCTAAGGGGCGACTTTATTACTCTTTAAAACTACATTAAAGGAGGTTGTAAAGTGGTGGGTGCCTGTCTCTTCTCACAAGTAACAAGTGATAGGACAAGAGGAAACTGCCTCAAGTTGTGCCAGGAGAGCTTTAGGGTGGACATTAGGAAAAAAATTTTCACTGAAAGGTTGTCAGGCATTGGAACAGGCTGCCCAGGGAAGTGGTTGAGTCACCATCCCTGAACGTATTTAAAAGCCATGTAGATGTGGCGCTTAGAGACATTGCTTAGCAGCAGACTTGGTAGGGTAGGGTTATGGTTGGATTGGATGATCTTAAGGGTCTTTTCCAACCTAAATGATTCTATGATTCTATGAGTCACTCCTTCATTATAGAGTTGCATGCCTGCATTATGTGCCACCAAAGCAGTCTGTCTCTGGAAGCATTTGGGAATTCACAAGGTAGCAAAACATATATGTACACATATAGGTCTACACACACACACATAGACACATACATATATTACATGTTTTATTTATAACTCAAGATTTTGCATAGGAACTGGTTGTACAGATGTTACTTAAAGCAAGGCCTCATGAAACATGTTCCAACAGAGAAAGTAAGTCTGGCATGGTAGCAACTAGAGATGGGAAAATGAGTTTTGCTAAATCCCTAAATCCTGAAGTAATTTCTAATTCACAATATTCAGATATGTAATAGCTGAAGTAGTGACTCAGAAGAGACAGAACTGTTGCCTCATTGCTATTTTCATTATTTTATGCGGCATGAATTAGCACAGAGCTATAACCAGTAATTAATTCCATGGCAAATTCATATTGTTATTGTACTATTCTATGCAACTGCAAACCAGTAGATTTTTTTTCTGCTGTATTTCTACTGAAAACATTTACTCCAGACGTTGTTGCATTGTTACAGGTTGTTCTTTGGGTAGTTAGCCTCAAGGGATCCTCTCCTTTAAGACCTGAGCTCTACCTGGTCTCCCTTTATTTCCTGGCAGATCTGGACACATTTCTCCTAACAGAGACAAAGTAAGGGAGATTACCTGATCAATGACCTGCCTTAGTAACTATTTCCCATAACTTCAGAGTCATCATGCTTTGCTCTAGGCTGGAAGGATAGCATGACAAGAAAAAACAAATAATTCCTGGAGCAATACTGCCTCTGCTGCTAAGTAGAGGTGAGATATCCAAAGGTGATCAAAAGGTGGGCAGTGCAATGCCTGCACTTATAATTGTACAGCAGTATGCTTTTCAAGTCATTAAAACTTACGTGTAGCCCTGAATCTACTAAGAAGTCCCCCGAAGCTACAGTTTTTAGAATATCTTTCGTATGTAATTATCTGGCTGTCAGAGTACACACTTGTTCATTTGCTCTCCAAAGCAGCATTGCAAGAAATACTAACATCCTCATCTGTTCACAGCTGTAGAGGAGATCTCAGGGGTGTCTGATCCAACATCTGCTATGCAGATTGGTTGTGCTCTGGTGAAACAGGTTTAGCCAGGTGTGCTGTATTACTGTGGCCATGGACACACAGGTGTAAAGGTGTCCTACACCAATCTAATGCAATCTCCTCCTTTCTAGAGACAGCTTCATTAATTTAATAAATGTTTAACAGAGCCTGTGCTGGTGCTGTTGCATTGCTACTCTAACACGTGGAAAATGCCACCAGTCCTCTCAGTAGCCACCTTCTCCAGGAAACGCATGCCTCAGTGTTCACTATGTCCTTGATGTATGTTGTTGTCAGGAGAATACGTTGTATTTGAAGTTTTCTGCCTTCCAAACTGATGTGACTCATCATTGTACATAATGATTTTCTTTTCTTCATGTAAATCATCAGTATTTTCCTAAGTAAGTTACAGCATGTCTTCAACATGTATTAGAAAGCAATCAGAGGAACACCAGAAAACAACAGAAAAAGACTTCAGGCACTTCATTTGGTTGGTTTTCACTTAAAAAAAAAAAAAGCTTACACTCTTGTCTGATGGTTTTACAGTCCATTGCACAATAACCTGTTATATGTGATTTCTTTTTTTTTACCACACTCACCTAAGGTAATATGAGCTCTTACAATTGAAATTAAATATTGAAACACAATTTTCTACCAACTACACCTTTATGAGTGAAACTGATTTACATCATTCTGCTTCTAGTTCATTTGTAGGGAACAATAATAAAATATTCCTACTGACTCGATTGTTTTATGTCATGATACAGAAACGCCAAAATCAAGGTCAAGAGTATGTGAGTGTTTTAATTTCCCTGCTGTTTGCCCACAGTAAAACTCCTCGGGATATAGTCTGCTGGTCTCCTGCAAGTCATTATGTATTTAATTTTCTCCCTGTAAAGTGCTTTTCTTGAATGCAAAGTCTGTGTATTCTAGAGGTAAATGCATTAAGATTAAAAGTTCAAAGAGCCTTTTTCTAAAGACAACTTACAATGTCTCATAAGCTTCCTTATGAAATTCCAGTGCAAACCCCAACAATACTGTCTTCAAAAGAATTCCCAGTGCATTTTCTTTATTTGCACAAAGGAAGGAAGGAAAATTAAAGGGGAGAGGGAGGGGGAAACCACGGTCAGTGTTACGGCCGTGCAGATGGCTGGAGTTAGACACTCTGGACCTTTGGAGTGAAAAAAGATTTACTAGGCAGGGCACTAAATGGGAATTTGCTTGTATCTACTTGTTTTGTCTTCCATGGTCTTCAGAGCATCTTGTCTCTCAGATGCTACTGTACTGCCAACTCCTCCCTGATGTGGCAAAGCCCTCGCCCATTTTCTGGTAGCTTGCTTCTTCCTTCGTAGACTGTCTCTCACTAGGGAAGGAGCCCCTGTTTAGAAACAGCCCAAAGCTAACCTCTCTCAAATCACTCCTTTACCAGAATGACTCTCCCAAAATTACACTGATGTGCTAAGATTACTGACTGATGTGCTGCCCAAACCTGTCTCACTGGTTTCTCTTGCCACCTCCCAATCTCCTTATTTTATCTACCCATTAACCCATGTCTTATAGCACGTTTTTCTGGGGTGGTAGGGATGGCCTTCATGTCCTTACACACCTCCTAAAACCCTGGGATGATGTGCTCCAAAGCACTAGTGTACTAGATATCCTAATAAATAATAATTCAACCAGTCACGTGAGGAAGTCTCACCTCTCTGCACTAGAGAAAGTGGTAGGAAAGATAAAGCTGAGGTAGAGAAAGCATATAGCAGCAACTAGCTTAACATGCAGTTTGACTTTATTTTGTCTTTCTTCCAAGACTCCACCACAGAATTTTTGCAAGACTGCAGGCACCTCTGCCTGCAAAAGCACACCAACTGCTGCACTCAGGCAGGCTTGATGGCTATGGAAAGCCTAGTAAAAGTGTAAAAATAATCCTTCCTACATTTGCGGTCTCTGTTAAGCACTTCTCATGCTCCCAGGGGCTGACTCCAATTTCAGGAAGGCTGCACTTACCCCTCCAGCACCACTTCATGCCAGAGTTTCTGCTGAGGGCCAGCGTCCCTGCCCGCAAAAGAGACGTTTCTCCCCTGAGCCCAGCCCGAACACACATCAGGGGCTCGGATGGGTCGCAGTCTTTACGGTTCTTTTGTTCACGATGCGACTGGGCACTTGTGAACATGGCAGTTGTTTATCTTGTTCAGCTTTTGTCTCAAGAAAAGAGGTCTTTCAAATTTGCAATCTGCCTCTGCAAGTGACAAACAAAATCTGCAGTTGACAGGAAGATCTCAGAAAATTGTGATTTGGTGAGCTAAAAGGGAAGTGAGTCATATTAGGGGTAGAAAGCAGAGTAGCCATGTGCTCTGTAAAGAACTTAGTAATACAACGTCATATCTCTGCCTTCCTAGTGCTATCAGTGAGGGAAGGAAAAAGGTCTTACTTTACTTAAACTTAGTGTAACTAGGTGATTTTTGCCTTTTGCCTGGTTATTTAAACATATTATTCCATTGTGCAAACACTGATAATGATAGCTTGGAGAGAAAATTAAATGAGAGAGTACCTTATAATAGAATCATAGAAATATAGAAGAGTTTAGGTTGGAAAGGACCTTTAAAGGCCAACTAGTTCAATCCCCCTGCAATGAGCAGAGATATCTGACCTAAAGATGACTTTAATAAGATCTAATCTAAGATAGGGCCTTACTGAGAGGTTGAAATAAACTGGACATTAGCATCAGTGGACATTAGCAAGGGTGAATACAGTGGAGCTGTTCTTTGAGGGAACATAAATGGGGACAAGCAATGTAAAATCAGAGCAAGCGTATACAGAAGTCCATAACAAAGACTGGGTCCACCTCTGAAGCTATATGATCCAACACAGTAAGTTAGCCCTGGGTGACTCTGGCAGGGATCAGGCAGGCAGGGAGAGTAACACTCATCCTAGTAGTACAGGCCCTGCAGTTTCAAACAGGCATGCTGTTAAGATAACTTGTCGCTGCTTTTTCGGTTACAAGAATGAGTTGTCGTCATGCTTGCTTCTCCTGCATCCGACAGCTGGTTGCTAAATTATCATAGCCACTAACTCACTCATCAACACAATCATATAGGATGATGCTACCTAAAAGGAGGTTGTAGTGAGGCTGGTTTTGGTCTTTTCTCTCAAACTAGTGATGATAGGATGAGGGGAAATGGCCTCAAGTTGCATCAGGGGAGATTTAGATTGTATATTAGGAAGAAACTCTTCACTGAGAGGGTAGTTAGGCACTGGAACAGGCTGCCCAGGGAGGTGGTGGAGTCACCATCTCTGGAGGTGTTTAAAGAACGAATAGATGT
>JAVSBS010019599.1:0-29006 GCA_033124195.1 Coracias cyanogaster | reverse complement strand
GCTTCTATTATTATTAAACTGCTTTTTGTTTCTCATCTTATTTTCCTCCCCTTTCTTTTTCTCTGCTGAGGAGGGAGCGGGGAAGAAAAGGGGGGTGATAGAGTGGCTTGGTGGGCACCTGGTTCTCAGCCAAGGCTAACCCACCGCAGATGACCTGCAGGGAATTTCATGGGCAATTACTTCCTGCCTCCATCTTGAACCAAGGAGTCATAGAAAGATTTATTCCTAAGCACACATCAAAAAGCTTCATGGACTGTGTCTAAGTATTTATGTTCATGCCTACATAGTAAAAGATTGCATCTCATATAAAAGAGCTATGTACAAATAAAGGAAGTCTTGGTGACAAAGGAAAGTGATGAAAAATATCAACCAGTTAGTTTGAAGGTTAGACAAATGGCTCTGGAGTCATGAGCTACATTCCTGCTCAGATTGTCACACTGTAACTTCATTGTTAACATTGCTAAATGAATTTTGCACAGTCTTAGGAGAGGTATTTTGTACAGTGCATCTTTCATAATTAAGAAGAAAACTATTGTCTCTTTTCCAAGTCAAATAAACTTTGTTTATCTGGAGGGGGAGTAAGTGCAGTGAGCTGGTCCGAAAGACAATTTTGAAACTTTAGATACAGAGGGGTCTGAAAGTCTGAGCTGAGGACAAAGGACTCATCTGCAGCATTATATAAAAGACCCTGGCACAGAAAGCTGTCAGGATCCTGGCTGTGAACACTTGGGGCATGTTGAAAGCCTAAGGACAATAGACCTGACCAAGCACCATGGAGCCAGAGGGCACCTCAGCAAACCAGCAGCGTGCGCAGCATCAAATCCTGGCGGACAAAAACGGAAGGGGTCAAAAGCAATGTGAACTTTCCCCACCTGCTGCCCTACCTGCACATTGCTGCCTGCACAGGCTTTGCGCCGGCCCACAAGGCTGTCTTTGATCACAGCTATCATGGTGTTGCCTGACAGCAGCAAGAAAGAATGGACATACTGACTATGGGGAGAGATGGGCTTTGAAGGAGTTTATATTTTGAGTCTCATCTGGGGGCCACTGAGAGAAGATCAGAATAAACACTGGCAATGAAATGAGCAGGGCTAGCATTAGCTGCTGCTCTTCATCAATTCAGTGCAAAAGTCTCCCCTGTGCCCTTGCTATACTGCCACATACTGCCACTTGCTGTGCTGACCAGAGCTAGGAGGACCAAGCTCCAAGCAGACATTTTTGTTCCTAAGAAATCTTGCAATTACAAAGATTCATCTTAAATGTGGTGTTTCTGGTGATGTGCTTGATGTTCCTTCTTTCATCTGCTGGGCTCCAGCAATAAAGTTGGTAATTGTGGCCACTCACACAGTAAGTGCGGCAGGTTCACAATGCCAACTGAGTTGTATCGTTTGCAATGAGTGGCAAGGTTTGTGGCTGGATTTAGGCTAAGTCCTTAGCAAATTCCACTGCTGACTCCTCTGGCAGGTCTTCAGAGACAGCCTCTGGGGCTGTTTTGGATTCAGGCAATTGCTGGTTTGGCCTTTCTCTCATATCTTCTTGGACGTGGCTCCCCTTTGTCTTTCTCTCTGTGACATGTATTCCCTCTGAAGCAATTAGGACCTTCATAAGTTTTTTGTTTCTTACTCTAGTAGGCAGTTTAGCACAAAGTATACTTATGCTAATTGCATGCTGAAAGTGCACTCGCTCAGCTCGGCTTTCCCTTTTCAGGATATTTAAGAAAATACTTGTCATTGTTGGGAGCAGCATTGGAGATGGAAGATCTGCAGACTTAAAGCATCCGCCCTGTCCCACTTTACCCTCTGTCCTGGAATTAGGTGACATTGGTTATTGATGTCTTGAGAGTTTTCCCGTTCTTGTTCCACTTTAAAATGTCAGCTCTACTTTAAAAATTCATGATTCTTATCCAAGCAAATATATCTGCCCTAAGTCTGGGTGACCCAAGTCTGAACTGCTCAGATCTGAGAAGAGCTCCCCTTCAATGAAGCAGAGCTGGGATGGACCACAAAAAATTGTGTCCCACCTTTGGAGAGGGTGTTCCAAATCTAAGGCTGTGGCTATGGTATATGAAATGATCCCTGGAATTGAAAACTAATTCAGTTATCTCCATATAGCATGGAGCACATTCAGGGTTTGCACCAAAGTGGCCTCCAGTGGTTAAACACTATCCTGGGCTGTCAGTAACTATTTCAAGTCCCTTCTACCCCACAGGCTCCTTGAGCAAGTTATTACAGCTGTTAACACTGTAGCTATATTGCTAACCCTCCTCACCTATGTGCTCGTACCCTGAAGCACAAGGGTCCATAGGGGAGTTATGGTCCTGTAGTTATGCCACGCAGTTGTCCGTGAAGATAAGCCTCTAGCCCCTGTAGTGCCTCAGTCTCCCAGCAGGGAACTGCAAGTTTGTCACTTCCAGGAAGGTCATGGGAGCAAATCCTCTGAAAAGCTCAGGAACCACGGTGGGATGGGCCAAGGCTATGAAGGTTCCTCTGGCCAAAAAACAGGTCACTCTCCATTTTACGGAATTCCAACAATAAAAAAAGATATTAAAATGTATTTTTAGAAAAAATCCAAATTGCCAAAAAGAATTTGCTTTTTAAGTAATGCTTAAATGTCTATGAACAATTTTTGCCTTCATGCTTTCCTGTGCAGTCTCCAGCACTTCTGCTTCCCATTGCTTCTTTCACAGGCTATCCTCAACAGCAGAAACTGATGTTGTGATGCCAGCAATTATAGCATAACTGAAACTAAAATGTAGGAAAGTCATGCAAGACAGCAGCAGTCATCCCTGTACACTCTCCTGCATAGTCCCTCTAAATATGTTTTCAGGAAGCTGATAAATAATCCAGGAAAATTATAGTAACTTGCACAACCATGTGTACTTCAAAATGCCTTTGAAACCTCTACAAGCTAGAAGGGAAAGCATGGTGAATTCCTGATTTGTGTAGAAAGTGAAGTCTTGAGGTTTTTCTCCCTCACCCACCAGGAAGCAGGGACATGACAGATGACAATTTTTTTTTCATCTATTAAGGAGAAAAGGAAACAGGAATACCTCAAGAATTTGTTCAAATTTTTTGATGTACCTGTGGTTCTTTGGTCAAAATTCCATTAAGTTGCAGGTATGAGTGTTTTAAAACAACACCCTCTATGTCAGATGATGAAAGGATAATGGCACCATGTCAAAGGTGCCTGGGGAAAGGTGCACCCAACTAGGCATGTCTGTATGGTATTTGCAGACCTTGCTCACACACACAGGTCAGCCAGATACAGACCAACTGCAAACTAGAGGCTGGTGGCCACACTACACTCTGCTGAAGTGTAAGGCAACATTAGCTCATCAGCAGCAGGTAGAGTTGATTTTTCTTTTTCTACTAACTTCAGAAAATCTGACCATCTGCACTGTCTCTTGGGTGGGAAAATCTCGCCTAAGACATTAATGTACTTGCTAGGCATGGAGGTGATTGTAGCTTAAAAGTCAGACAACCTTTCCAGCATGATCCACTCAGAGCCTGGTCACTTGTGGATCCATCTGGAAAACCTGAAAGTGTCCATGTCTCCCAGTGCTTGGGAGCGTGTAAGTAGATTTAATGAGTAAAACTGTCTCTGAACCCTGGTGTTGCATTTCACAGCTCATTTTAAGGCTGCTGCATGGTAATGGCAGCAGAAGGCCAAGTACGGTCAGCAAAACCCAGAAACACGTTAAATGACTTCAGTTTCTGGCCTCTGTGAACTCTTAGCTGCTAGTGTATTGATGGGAAGAGCCAACATACCTCAGACTTCAAGCTCTGGCACCTGTAGCACTAACTGTGTCCTAAGTGCAGCTGCAGGACTGGAGCTAGAAAGGCTTCATAGTCAGCTCCCACCTTCAGCTCATTTCCAGGTGGAAGCAAAACCATCTGTACCTGCAACATCTGCTGCCTGAGGGTCCTAGTGGTGGGATGGGCTGAATGGGACATCCTGGCTGGAAGCTTAAGCCAGTCTCCACAGGCCTTGACCCTGCTGGCTGATGTGCTTCCTGCACAGCCATGACTACTAGAAGAGAGCAGAAACCAGCTAGCACCAGGATAGCCCCTTACACTCTGGGATTTCCCCTTAGTGGGCAAGTCTGTGGTTAAAATTACTTCCTGTTTGCTTTACTCCTCCCAGAAAAGATACAGTCAATATCCAGCCCAAATATTCCAAGGATATTACTTCAATTTATCTTTCATCTTAGATTATTTATTTAAATTTCCCAAACTGCATTCAGCCCCGTGGGGAAAATAAAAGCACCTTATAGACGAAAAGGAAGGCAGTGGGTGTGTGCTGCTGGATTTATGGCTGAGAAGGTAACACACAGTGCCCTACGCTTTGACAGTTTAGCACTTCTGTGATGTGTGAATGAAGTCCAGCAGGCCAGGGCCACGTTAATCTCAGGGTTTTGATCTCTGTCTGTAATGAGATGCCAGCAGCCTGTACTTCAAAGCCTGAACTGATACCGATAATCTTGTGAAAGGGTCTCTGCATTTCCATCCAGCTTGTACTGGGGATTACAGTGACAACAGGAGGAGATGATGGAAGAGGAGGTGCTAGTTTGATGCTCGCTTGTTCAGTTTCTTTCTAAAATTCCTTTTGTTTTTAATTTCCAAAGAGTAGCATGGTCTGCCTCACCCCCATCTCAGCAGGACTCACTCTGTCAGATGGACCCTGTGTGCTACGGGGCAGACAGGGTGGCCAGGATGCTCTTCTGCTCAGGATGTCTGTGAAAATACAGCCACTCAGCATAGAATACAGCATCTTGGCGGAAATGTGGGCAGGGATTGCATTAGACACTGCACAGGCAGTTAAATGTTACACTTCCAGACTTCTGAGGTTATTTCATTCTCAAAACAATTGTAAGGGAATAGAGGACAGGGTAAAGATGACAGGAGACCACAGGCTATGAGAAGCATGTTATAAAGCAAAATAAACACTACTTTCACATACACAATTATGCTTTATGTTGAAAGTATATAATTTTCAAGGCGTGTCTGACCAGGAAGCAGAACTAAAATATTTTTATATTGATGAATTCTACTGCTCTAAGAGAAAAAAAGTGTCAAGAACTTATAACGAGTATCTTAATTGCTCTTCTGGCAAGAACATTTGTAGAAAATCAGAGCAACATTTAATTGGAATATATAGAGTTTCATATCTGGGATCCCAGCACTAAATACATTGTTCTCAGAAACCTTGCTGAAGACTACTCTAACTTATATTTAAGAACAGTTAAACATATATTTTCCAGGCCTAAAAAGGAATAATGTGGTACTGGGTCTGTACTACTGTCTGCCTTACAGGGATGGCAGCTCTGATGGCAGTATGCTGAGAAATCAGAGATGTGGCAAGAGCAGAAAAGTGAAAGTTCAAGATCTCATAATGGAAACATCCCTCTGCATTAGCCACCATTACACACTTGGATCATAGAATGACAGAAAAATACAATGGTTTGTGTTGGAAGGGACCTTAAAACTTAGTTCCAACTCCCCTGCCATGGACAGAGACACCTCCCACTAACTAGGTTGCTCAAAGCCCCATCCAGCCTGACGTTGAACGCCTCCAGTGATGGAGCATCCACAACTTCCCTGGGCAACCTGTTCCCGTGTCTCAGCAGCTTCAGAGTGAAGAATTTCTTCCTTACATCTAATCTAAATCTACCTTCTTCCAGTCTAAAGCCACTACCACTTGTCCTATCACTACAAGCCCTTGTAAAAAGTCGCTCCCCGGCTTTCTTGTAGGCCCCCTTCAGATACTGTAATGCCATAATATGGTGTCCCTGGAGTCTTCTCTTCTCCAGGCTGAAAAACCCCAACTCTTTCAGCCTGTCCTTGTAGGAGAGATGTTCCAGCTCTTTGATCATCTTTGTGGCCCTCCTCTGGACCCACACAAACAGGTCCACGTTCTTCTTGTTTTGGGAGCCCCGGAGCTGGGAGCTCCAGTTGGCGTCCCATGAGAGCGGAGTAGAGGAGCAGAATCACCTCCCTTGGCCTGCTGGCTACAGTTCTTTTGATACAACCCAGGATATGGCTGGCTTTCTGGGCTGCACGCCCAGCTTGTATTTGTACTCTGGATTGCCCTGACACAGTGCTGGACCTTGCACATAGCCTTGGCCAAGCATCTGTACTAGATCCAGCATCCCTGTTTCAGCAAAAGCCCCCAGACTCTTCCACAGGCATGATAAAATGCAAAGAAATAAACTGTATAAATGAGGAAAATAAAAATGGAAGCTAAGGCAGCTAAATCTTTACTGCAATATGGAGGGTGCTGGATGGCATACATGGTACTAAGAGTGGAGTGACATGCATGGCACCCAGAAGAAGAGGCTTAAAAAAGAGTAGAGGTTTGCTTGGTTGTTGGCCTTCCAAAAGCATCTTCAAGAAGCTTTATCTAAATGGTGATGGCACACTCCAGTGGGTTAAATGTAAAAATATAATTGGGCCATAAAATAGTTTAAGGAGCAACTATATACAAGTAATCAAAGCTGCTTCTCAACACTGCTTCAACACATCAGGACCAAGAAGCAAGGTGAATTCTTGGTGTCCCTTCTTGGTGTCCATGGTCTCTTATAGCCGAAACTGGAATGTTCCCACATACATCCCTCATGAGAGAGGACTTGGCCAGGGTGTCTCCAAAATCTGGAGGGATTACATGGAAGAAAGCATGGCACAAATAGATGGGATGGGGCCCACCAGACTGTCAGCTGGATTATTGCCTCTGTCTTACACTACATACTTGTGGAGGAGCTCATGTTTAAGACGTGTGTCTGGAGCTGTACCTCACAAACTGACTAGGGATTTTAAAATAATGGTATGAGATAATTGCTGCTCATTAATCCATATGTGAGGGCAATGGAAAGAAAGCTAGATATATCCAGTAATGACAAGAGACAGAAGGGCATACATGTTCCCAGTGAAACTGCAGGTCTGCACCTAGAACCAGTAAAAAGGGTTTGACTGGTTTAACTGGAAGTGGGCACAGACTGACCAGTTCAGAGGAAAGTTGGCTAGAGCAAGTGATAAGAGTACATTTCTCATCTGAGCAAGGTTACAAGGCACTGTAGGGAACAGGGACATTCACAGATGGCCTGTCTCGCAGAGTGGGTCAAACATGATGATATGGGCAAGGAGGTCTATGAGGGAAGATATTTTCAAGCAGTTAGTTTTGTATTTATTTAAAAAAACATTTTGATGGAAGTAGCCAGATGGGATAAAGGGGGTGGGAATTTGAGGGGAGGGAAGAGAGAGATGAAATATGGAAAGAGTATTTAGGACTGAAGGGTTCAGAAAAAGTACAAAAAAAGAAGGAAAGTCCATAGAGAAGACAGCCTAAAGAAAAGAAATTAAAAGGTACAAGGAAACTAAAAGATAAGTCACAGTCCACGGAGTAAAGCATGGGGAAGCAGACAAAAGCAAGAGATACACAGGTGAGGACTGTGTTTAATTTCAGTGATCTGTTATGGACACATCTGCTATGTCTCATACTGAGCTATATATTAACTCACACCTCTGTCTGCACATCAGATTCATCATGTGTGAAAGATTCTGGTAAATAGCAGAACTGTGACTTTCGTTTTATCACAAGCTTGGTAACATTAGTCCCCTATGCAGAAGATGCTGCATATGTCTGCCCCAGCTGATTCCCCTTGGTCACAGAGCCACAAACACAACCTGACAAGCTCCAGGGCATCTCAGTTCCCAAGGAGGGCTGCAGATCCCAGATCAGAAATCTTGGTGGATTCAGCTACTGTGTACACTCTAAGCCCTGACACGGCCCCAGTGCTCCAGAAGCCTCCCAGAGAGCCTCCCTAAAGGCATAGCTTGTGGAAAGGCAAGGAATATGGAGAAATATTTTTCCAAGCTGGGCTGTCTCAGAAGAAGCACACCGCAGCTGTACTATCAATTATAAATTGAAAAAAATGCCAGAGGATTGCTGAGGTTCATAGTCTGTGATTAGGCGGAGACCTTAATTTGTACTTGCCTGCATCCAGAGGATGTCTGCTACTCAGGGCTAAGCCTACCAGCTTTTGCACAGGGAGCAAAAAAGAAGCAGATGCCATCAAAGCAATGTACTGACTTGCTTCATTAAAACTAGCAGCTGCCACAATGAAAGTTTTCTCCAGGACCACTAGTCAGGCAGCATCCTCTTTCAGGCAGGCTTGATGGAAAGAGGAGGTAAATCCCCACTTTTAGTGCCTCATTCTGACTCTGCTTCCTTTGGAGAAACCACACTGCAGTAACTGTGTGAGGCCATGCACAGAGACGACAGCATGAAGAAGCTGGATGAGAAACTCACCCCTGGCTTCCCACTCCTCGTGCTACCAGCACTTCTCCATGCTGAGCATCTGCAAGCTGACTCCTTAGGTGATGGTCAGGATATCTGCTCTCCTTGACAGATGTGTGCTTCCCTTCTCCATCAGTGCAGGAGTGTAAAGTGGAAGGAAATGTGTATAAATAAATGAAATTAAAAGAGCTCCCTGACTTCACAGATTCCAGATCTGGAGATGTTCTGCACTCACAGCAGCTAACCATCCTCCTCTAAAAGACAAAATCCAAACTAAAACAGCAACAAGAGACACATAACTATTTTTAAACCAAATTACTTAGTACGTAAATAAAGAAAACAGATTATCAAAACTACTGGCCTCCTCCTGGTCTGGAAATGAAAATAAATCCCATTTCATTGATGGCAGGAATAATGACTTATGACTTGATGAGGCGGTTAGACATCACTCTGTTTAGCAGGTTAAGAAAGGCAGTGAGTTAAATTAATGTCTCTAGCTTCAGAACGCATCAAAGAACAATTTTTTATAGCACATAGTAAAGAGAGGATTTGTGTAGTGTAATATATGATTGCATTCTATGAAATATACTTTCCAAATATATATCCCCATCCTGACCCTGTCTTTCTACAAGATGTTTATTTATACTAGTTTATACATCTCCAGAATCATAAAAATCTGCTATTCTTACTTCAAATACTTCCTTGAGCATGAGCTAGAGATTTTCATTAGTCATTTTACATCACCTAGATGTAATTGCTTTTAAATATCTTTAGAACACTAAAGAAATCTCTCTCCAAGCTTTTTACTGTTGTTGAAGCAAGCACTTGTGAGATAAACACAGAATTATTTTCCTAGGAGACAGGCTTATCATGACTTCAGGCAGAGGGAATCTATGTTTTACCTCACCTGATGCCCCATGTTAGTCTTAATTCACACTTCGCTTCTGGTAACCTCAAGGGCACGTTTAATGACTACTGGAAATCTTCTCTAGCAGGCTGTATGTTTTAGGAAGAAATCCTTTGACTGAAATCAACAGTTTCTGGCTTCTGGAAAGTTTTTACTCCTTACTTCCAGCTACTACATACTTGGAAACACTCCCAAGTGCTCCCGACTATAGAGTGGCTGTAGAAATGCAATTTCACTGCCAGAGATACAGTCATAAAACCAGCCCAAAAATCTCAGCAGTTCTCATTCTCTGCTGTCTCATTTACCTTGCCTGCCACCCGGTACTACTAGTATTGTTAGACACGTACTTGCACAGTGAGTGAAACATTGTACCTGATGTAAGACACCAGACAATCAGTCTTGGTAGCTAGCAAATGGGGTTCCTGCCCAGATGATGGTCTTCTGAGAGGTCCCACACTGCCGATGTTTCACAGAGAGATGTTAACAGCTCCTCAGGAGGCACCAGCCAAAGGCGTTTTCCAAAGTTTCCATCCGGGGCAAAAGTATCTCCTCCACATGAAACAATGCAAAGCCTATTTGAAAAGTCTTGAATTTCATCCACCTGTAGAAGAAGAGGCATTTCTAAATAATAAGACCATCATTGCAGCATTATTGTTCCTGGAGCAGAGCAGAGACAGTACAGAGTACATAGAAGCACGGTCATGAAAGCAGCAGTGCCTATAGCACTGCGGTACCTGCCAAGTCCAGCCAGGAGACAGCCTTCCTAAACATTAGGGTGCCATCTGCACAAATTTTACTACTGTGCAAAATGTTTTCTTGGTGTGCTTCTGACCCTTACAACTGATGTTTTGTGGAACTAGTTTTGAAATGGAATCCTAGAATTAAAAATTAAAACTAAGAAAAATACTCTAGAGCCTCTGGAAAAGGTGAAGGGAGATTGAAACCAGTATTTTGGGCTATGGAGAATCCACGCAGAATTTCTCTCTCATTATTAATTTGTGAAGCTAGGGTGGTAAATCAGAGAAGACATTAGAAGCTAATAGAGAAAATAATCTGGCACATCTAGGGAAAGTGAGAGAATTTTTCCTTTGGAGACTCTATTCTTTAAAGAAACAGGGAATATTTGTCAGCTCAGAAGATTTCTATGTCTCTGTTCTGCATCATTAAAAACCAGCTGTCTTGTGATCAGGAAAGAAAAGTCAGAGTTGTTTAATTTTCAAATATGCTACAGAATAAGGAAGAAAATAAGGAATGCTTTTCTTCTTCAGTGAGCCATTACCCAGTATTAGTGTAATTTTGAAAATAAGAGGTGTCTATCTGAAACTCAATTATTGCACCTCTTTGTTTACTCTGAAATGCCTGCATTTTAAAAAGAAACTACTGCAGCCCTCCAGTGTGATGAAATCTGGTAACCACATCGCTGCTGTTACTCTGCTGCATGCTTCCTTCTATTTCAGGAGCAGAGCAGAGCTCTTCACACTTCTCTCCTGCCAGATGAGAAGAAGCTTTTTCTTGGCTGGCTTGTGAGTAGTGTAAACCCACATCTTCCAATCTAAGATCTCTTTGTAGTATGAGAAAGAACAGAATAGATCATACATTTGTATAGTGAAAAGGTAAAGAAATAACTTTATAACTCAGATATGCAATTGGGAAAAATAATGTGTCAGAAGTGACTGAACTAAGGCTGTCCTAAAAGTCTCTATTTTCATTCCAAATTTCAATTTGCTTTTTTCCAGTTTTCTTTTTGAACATGTGCATGGTTATTTAGCCAGAATAATGTTGCAGACAGAGACAATTTATTTTGTTTTCTAGAATGGTCACCTAAGGAGGAAGAGATACTTCTGCTATGAAAACAGAGACTGCACTGAGTGATGCTGAAGTGGCCTGTTGCATGCCAACATACACAGTTTGCACAGACAAGTGTCCATTGGCGCTTGTATGATTTTGGCAGGTGTGACAAGATGCCTGTCTTCAAATAGTCACTGCAGACTGAATCTATTACACATTTAGGTGAGTTTTCCCTCAGGTGGAAGAACTAGCACAGCTAGTTATAGCTACTATATGGAAAGTTATAGCACAGCTTTCAGACAGACAAAGAGTTTTTAATTTTACCTTGTGGCTTTTGCATTATAGCCAATGCAAAAATAGTCTTAAAATTTATTTATAATACCAAAAGCCCCCAGTAGTAATTTGTTACTTTATATTTCAAAAACCTCAAGTTCATCTGTGTAGTATTAGTGATCTAGGAAGAGGGACATTGAGAAGCAGGGGTAGAAAAGTTTGGTGCAAATCCATAAATAGGTCCGATATCATCCATCACACCTAAACACAGCTAAAATAAAGGGTCTGGCTCACCAGGCTCCTGCTACATCAACAGTAGGTCTTTTATTTTATTTACTAAAGGTAAATTTTACTTAATTTATTAAAGGGTAAATTATCCTCTCCTAAAATTGATATCCGTGTAGGGATTCCAGTTGAATGAGCTTAGTCAAAAAGCCTCATATGACAGTACCTAAGCAGTGTATCCTACTTCTTTTCCAGAATATGTGATCATAAGAATTCCATTTTTTCAGAGGACAGTTCATAGAGCCCCTTCAACATTACAAACTTACTATATGAATTATCCCTCTGGAGAAAACCTAAACTTACCATAGCACATGAACACAAGACACTATAAAACTACTTCCTCTCTCTTTTAATGTTTTAATTTATTTATGCGTTTTGCTGCTGGATTTTTAATTGGAATTCGTTTTCTGTTGTTGTTGTTTAATTAAAATCTTATGGGTTTTTTTATGCAATGATGAAGGAATGTAAGAGTCATTGGATCAGACTTGTAGATTAAGCCTCTGCTATTCTAGCACAGACAGAAGAAATGTTTTCCATATAAGGCCCACATTGTAAGCCTGGGAGCAAGAAAATAAACTATATGGAAAGTTGGGTTTCTGAAGTTACACCACCAAACAGAACAAAATTACACTGATAAAAATTTTTTAGAGGAGCTCTAAGGATATTGGGATTTCCATAGTGTTCTAGATTTTCTCTCTTACTTTTGAAACAGTCTATTTACTACACAGTATTCAATATTGTTAAAAAAGCATTTATCCTGCTCTTCAGAGCTGAATTGCTCATGGTTCCTTCTGGGACACCTCTCTTCAAATTGTGCCTAGAACAGAGGTTACTGAGCAGCTGGTGGTCTGATTGCAGTCCAAAGAGTTACTGCAGATCTGCCTTTGCAATTCAGAGGTATGTTACATACCTTCAAGGTGATATTAATACCAGTGCTACTAGAAACCACAAAAAATTATTGTGGTTTGCAGTTTCATTCCAAGGTCTCAACTCAATCCAGATGTATGTTTCAGTTCTGCACTTTTTTTTTCAGGAAATCTAGACAAAACACTTCAAAAATTGAGTTACTTCATGCTTTGTTACAAAAAAACTAACAACACTCAAACAAACCCCAAACAAAGGAATTTATAAAAGCAGGGAAAACCTGGTGGCTTTAATAAAATTTCTGCATGCAATTTCTATGTGTGATACATATCTTCATAAAATATACCCTTTAAAGAGCTGGAAACAAATAAGATGATGTAGGGATTGTAGGGTGAAATGATACGTTCTCTTAGAGTAGCTGATCTAGTTAGAAAAATCTTGGGGCATGCAAGCTCTTCACCAAGTCTGGTGAGACTGCAAATTTCAAAGCTACAAAGCTCCTGTTGGATGAGTGAAATGGCTTCACTGTCTGAGCAACAAGCATGAAACCTGCTCACACAAAAGGCCCTCCAAGGCCACACTATCAGAGTCCTGCATCCTACAGCCATTCCTCCCTGGAGGCAGTATGCTTCACCCCATGCCTGACCTCGTGGAAATGAGCCATGGGAAAGGGAACAACCACCATGAGCTGGGGTGAACTCACCTGGATGATGGATAGAACTCAAATCAGGGGGAGAGATTTTCTCATGCAACAACTACTCTAACCTTTCAATCCTGGCTCTCAAGAAAAAGCTATGAAATATTTTAAACTGGTGAAACTCTACTGGATGTTACAAATCATGTCTTTAGCTGGGTATTTAGTTCAATATGATTCCCCCTTCTAATCTCACTTTGACTCCTGATCTCTTTTTCTCTTGAGATAACCATGTTATCACTTCTCCATCATCAGTATCTCACCCTTCGCTCCACAGGAACAAACATTTATACACCGGTGGGCCATCTAATCACCATATTTAGTGAAACATGAACAGGTTGTTCCTAGTTTACACTCAGTCTTAACATTTACTGTCTCTACTTCAAATCCAAAGTTCAGAAGATACCAAGACATTCCCTATCTCTCCTGGAAGTTTGCTCTACAATATGATCATCCCCACAGATAAGAATTTGAAATCTTCCCTTTCAATGCCATTCTTTGCTTTGGAAGAGCCCTTGAATACCCTATGAATGTAATTTAACAAAATCACCATGCCGTCTCTGTCTTTCTTCTGAATAACCAGCCAGGATGGGCAGTTTAAAGTACCTCATTATAAGGCATTTTCTCAATCTCTAAAATATTTTTCTGACTCTTTTCTGCACCCTATTAAGTCATGACAACTGAAAAGGGCTTTGCAGAAGTGGCATGACCAGCACTATACTTAGATTTGAAACCCCCTTTCTAATCTTTTCATGGCTTTTCCTCGTGTCATGCTAAGTCATGTTAGGTTTCCTTGCTCTACAGCCCTGCTATAGAGTTGTTTTCAACCACAGAAACCCTAAATAATTTTCATAGATATTGCTTTTAGGGCATGGCCTTTCCTAGTTTTGCTCATAACTAGAAAATTTATCATATCAAAACAGACTAACTACTCCTGAATAATTTTGTTTTAGTTGAATCTAGCATCATTTTTTTCATTATATGAAATTCAAATTAATAGAATCATAGAATTATTTAGGTTGGACAAGACCTCTGGGATCATCAAGTCTCTGGGAAGCCTGTTCCAAAGACTAGTCCCTCTATCAGTAAATAACGTCTTTGTAAAATCCAATCTAAACCTCCCCTGGTACAACTCAAGGCCATAATTGTCCAAGCCATCTAAGTATCTTTTAAAATATCATCAAATTAACTTTCTTCGGCACTTTTGAAATTAACATGGTATTTCAAGATTTATAACAAATAAGTATCTGCAAATGAAAGATTTAATCTGCCAGCTATTCAAAATATTTATTTCTAATAGCTATTGTCCAATAGCTTATTTAGTCTTTAAAAGACTGCGGTCATTTATCATCCTCATGTGGTAGTAGCCCATTATCTTGCTCTTTCCTAAATGGAAAATAATGGGGTTTATTGAATATTTTATTCTATATCATTACTATGTGTCTTTCAAATAACGGTCCTATACTTTTGCTTCCATTTCTCTTGTTCCTGATAAAGGTATGAAGTTTTTCTTTTCAGTGTCCTTTGCTTCACTAGTCACATTGGTGCCACCTTGCCACTCCAGTGATGATTTCACCTTCCCACCTCAGCAGGGGAAAAGGAGCTAAATGAGTGTAATCTCCTTGCAAGCAAGATGTGGGAGTGCCTGTAGAGAGTTAGGAGCTGTACTTGTATGTCTATAGGCAAGACAAAGACTAAGCAAGTTATTTCCTGTATGGGATGGACTAAGAGCCTGCTACCGTAGTATTCGGGATTATCCTGCAGACACATTCCAGTATAATTTAACAGAGAGTTATTTATCACAACTCTGGAGCTCCTAGGCAGGAGCAAATATACAGGCGCATTAGCACAACATTACAAAGAGACAGGTCTGGGTAGGTCAAATGACTGAGTAGCAGTAATTCTGTCTAGGATTTTTATGTGATCTCAGAATACACACTCAAACTGTGCAACATTTACTTTGTGATATAGTAAAGCCTAAACACTTAAAATATTTTTAAAGTTTCCTGAGTCTTGTCAGAGCCCTCTCCCATTTTATTGAATAACATGTTTAACTTCATGAGTCTATCAGATGAATTCTAAAGTAAATAGTATTTGAACAAGATGAAGAACATAAAGTTTCAAAATAAAAAGCTTTTTTAAAAGCACCCTATTACTCTGTTCAAATACCTCAGCATTAGAGTGCTTGGAAACCTCTTAAAGCTAAGTGTGCATTTTTAAATAACGTAAGTTGTTCGGGCTGCAGTAACCAAATTCCAGCTTGACACTGAGCACTTAAAGAGTTTAGAGAATCCAGACTCTCTTATCAGCTTGCAGACAAGGGCACTAAATGTCGTATGGGCTTCCTTTTGGCTTGTAGCCACAAGCTATGCATAGTATTTAATGTAGTCTCTGGTTCTGAAAGTATTAGAAAAACCTGAAAACAAAGTGCCTGCCATTAGTGAAATTGATGCTGTCTTTTGACATTCTACAGTATGCATTTCTCGTTTGGTATGCTTCAAAACCTCCCTAAAAGCAGAGGCAGGAGGGTGCTGCCTGTAGCTTCTTCACAAAATACAGAGAAAATTTTCAATGAGGGTCCTAGAAGCATGTGTTCCATTTCCCATCTATATGCTTGGTATATCAATTCAATAACCCACTTTGCTATGTTTTCAAATCCCAGAAAATAGTATATGGATCATGAGCATTATGTTAATGATCATGACATTTCTTTTGTACACAGTAAAGTATTTCAATTATGGAGTTAAATTCACCATAACTTAATGATTAAACACAAAAAAATAGTAAGGAAAGATGATAAAAACATTAAATATGTTCAATATACTTTTTATTTTTAAGAATTAAATCTTTACATCATCAGATTCATAGTATTATAGAAAGGAAAGCATTACTCTGAAAAGCTAGCTGTAAAACTTCAATAAGCTTCAATAATTTATAGAAAGATTGGCATAGAAAGCTACAGACAGATAATAGCCCGTGTTAAAAGAAATGAGGCCAGCTCTATCTCAGTAATACTATTATAATGAAGCAACAGGGGAAAAAGTGAGATATCCACTAAATTATAAATTACAAGAGGCAAAAAAGCATGTTACTCTTAATGCAATCCTAACTATGAACACTTCTCACAAATATTGGTAGTTCCAAAAGTTTTGTGAAAGTGATATTTCAGTTTGCTTCCAAGAACCTTTATGACATTTCTGTCCTCTTTTGAGCATGGTGTTATCAGAGGTAATGAATAATTCCTGCTCTGTGTTTACCCCAGACTAGAGTCTCTTCCACCCATGTTGCTTCACAGCATCCAGACTCACTCTAGCCATAGGATGCCTCCTGCTCTACAGTAATTTAGTTACATTCTCATTTCTAAACATTTTTATCTCCATTCCTCCTATTTGTTCACTTTTCAGCAATATGTGACCTTTGCCTGTATGAAGACATTCACCCACTTCTAACCAAAGGGAGCACAGATGAGGAAAAATATCTGCACTTTCACAGGCAAATAAAAAAAAAAAAGATATGTAAACTGGGCACTGGTGAGAAACCAGTGAGAGACTTGCAGGAATACTTTTAAGGTGGTTTCCCAACTTAGCCTACGATGCTGCTGCTATGTTGGGGTTGGCCATGAGGGAAAGATGAAATTCCCAGATAAATATCCTATATGTGGCTGTAAGATGCACCTCAGGTGACCAGCATGTTGCGTGATGTGGAGGGACATCTTTGAGGAACTGGAGAATACCACTTGAGTCCCTTCTCAGGCTGGAATTTGGATCCTGAATACTGATGTGAGAGCACCTGGTATAATACAAATAATTACAACATTATCCAGCATCTTATATGTTTCCATAACACCAGCCTGACCACTGACTGTTGCTGAGAGGCTACCTCAAGTACCAAAGTGGCAACAGCATGGATGCTTTATATCTCTCTAGGTTCTTGGTCCAATATCAGTGGCACCAGTGGCATCCCTAAGCCTCAGTTCAGGTGCTCCAAAAACTCCCGCCAGGCCTTAGCCTCAGTTTTATGTGTCCCGAGGCACTTCAGCTCCTCCAGATCTGGGGAGTGATCCCTTGAGAATCTGGAGGGCTCAGCAAATTGCCTGGCTTCATGCTGCCTTCCAACCTGGCTGTGAGCTTGGTACCATCTGGCTTGGCAGTCCCCAGCCCACATGGCCCTATGCCACCTTCCATTGCAGCATGCCCCACAGATGGCACTCCTCTTAGCCAACCATAGGCACCTAAGGTGGGTGAGATATTGAGAGGAAAATAAAATAACATAAAATGTAATGAAGTTCCTTGGGGAAATCAGTTGCAGGGGTAACATTGCATCCTAAAACAGGGTTCTTCCAAGATCTTTGGGCACTAAAATTCAGATGCAGCAATACAGATTGAGCATTGTGTTTTAGCTAATCAGAGGGTGAACATCTAGCCATCAGCTGTCTTATGCAAGAAAGTAATTGTCTGCATTTACAAAACAGGCAAATTTGTAGGAAAATTGCATGTTCTGAAATGGATTTTGTTGAAAATCTGTATTTCCTTTCCACATATGGGTTTCTTACTTTCTTTTATGCATTTTGACATTATGTACACAAAAGGGCTTTAATTCAATTACTTCTCTCAGTATTAAATTATTCTGACATTGTTTATTCCATTACTACTTCTACAAATCTGAGGAGGCCTAAACACTGGTTTTAATTCTGTCTGTCAGTTCCTGATTCATTGCCATTGCAATGTACATCATTTGAAGTGGGAAATACTAGCAAAAGCTGGAAATTGCTCAAGGACGTACTACTAGATGCACCCAGACTTACAATCCAGAGAGAGAAGGGGAAAACAGTTATTCTGGCCACAAAAACATCGTGGGTAGAAGGAGATCTGAACTGAAGAGAAGTGAAACATTTAGGTTTGAATGTCAGAGGAAAGTTAATAGCAACATGTGAGGTATAAATTGAAATTGGAGCTGATAACATGGACAAAAGGTAAATAAATTAATGAAAATTCAATTATCGGTGGCATTAACGGTATAGTGTGTAAAATGTGTTATGAAGAAAAGGAGCTCAAACAAAGGGTCTGTGAATATTTAATAGATGCTTTTGCTGTCAGAACAAAGTCAGAGAAGTGATTCAACACACAGGACATACATGCATTGGAACGCTAATCATCTTTCACGAAGGAGGATTAAAGCCAGAATCTACTAAAATTAAATGTTCTTGAATCAAAAGGATGAAATAACTTACCCCAAAGGGTCCTAAAGGCTGGAGAATGCTGAAATTAATACTTTGGGAGTAAACACATTGGCATTTCCCCTGGCTTTGATACATTCTTACTTTCCAAGACTCAAAAAGGAGGAAAGGATCTACACTGCTTCTCTACCCAAGCAAAATAATGGAACACATTCTCTATAAAAAAAAGATTAAGAGAGTAATACAGAACCAGCAGAGGCGTGTACAGTTTCATGGAGCACAGATCTTGTCAAACAAACCATTTCTTTTTTGGAGAAGATGACATTTCTTGTTGATAAAGGCAACCATGTTGACTAGTGCAGTTTATTTGAACTTCTCCAAAGTATTTTGTTTGGTACCACATTAGATTTTAACTCAAATATTTATACAGAAATAAATGGGCACACCCAAGATTAAAAATCTGTCTCTCTTATGATTTCTGCCATGTTAGTATTTTTACCAATGCAATGGCGTGGGCAGCAGGGCAGATACCAAAGCAATGCAGGCAGTGATAAGGCAGTAACAAGCGAGGCTCACAGAAGCTTGGTGTGGTCAGTGAAGAAGTAGCAAGGGAACTTGACTGTGTTTGAGTCATCCATGGCAAAGATATCTGAGAGTGGGGAGATCATTTGATGATGCTTACAGATAGCCCAGGAAAGCCTAGGGCTTCCTCGTTCTTGTCACTGCCTAAGAACCAGTGACTGCCAATAAGAAAGAGTGACCAAGGTCAGTTTTCAGGAGGAAAGAAATCTGCAGCCTGTGAATATAGGAGGTCACATCAGACTGCCTGAGTGGTTGCTTGCGGGCACCAGCTTTTTGAAGCTGTGAATAGTTTCCTGAGTCTTGATGGTTTTTATCTCAAATGCTCTTGCAGACTGAATTGTGAGTATAAATGCACATGGTAATGAGATCAGAAACACTGGATATTAGAAAAAAATTCTTCAGTGAAAGAGCGATTAAGCATTGGAACAGGCTGCCCAGGGAAGTCGTGCAATCACTATCCTGAAGAGCTGTTCAGACAACATGCAGATGGGGCACTTCAGGACATTGTCTAGTGATCATGGTAGTGTTAGGTTGATGGATGGACTTGACGATCTTAGAGGTCTTTTCCAGCCTTAATGATTCTATGATTTCATGTAAGGTCTCAAAACTTGTAGCTAAAAAATAACTTTTTTTTTTAAATGGCATTTTTACTTAAATATTCTAATCTTATGAATTACCATACACCTAAGAAAGATATGTTAACAATTAACTTTACAAGATATGTATACAGTAATGGTGAAATCTTTGTCACTTTCATATTTAAATATGTTGTGCTGATAGCACAGGTTAGACTTCATTTTTACAGCCATTTCTATCTGTTTACATCAATTCCTCCTCCAAATGGTAGAGAAACCAACAAGAAAAGGTGTTATGCTGGACCTTGTTCTCAACAACAGGGAAGGGCTTGTGACCAACCTGAGGCTCAGGGATAACCTTGGCAGCAGTGACCATGAAGCACTAGAATTTAAGATCCTCAGGGCAACTAGGAGGATGTGTTCCAAGCTTACGACCCTGGACTTCAGGCATGCAGACTTTGATCACTTCAGGGATCTGCCGGCCAAAGTACCGTGGGACAAAGCCCTAGAGGGAAGGGGGGCCCAGGACAGCTGGTCAGTATTCGGGGATCACCTTCTCTGTGTCCAGGAGCAAAGTATACTGACAAAGAGGAAGGCAGGAAAGAATGCTAGGAGACCTGCCTGGATGAGCAAGGAGCTCCTGGACACACTGTTACACAAAAAGAAACTTTACAAGGAGTGGAAGAGAGGACAGCTAGAATTAGGGGCATATAAGGAAGCTGTCCAACCAGCAAGAGACTTGGTTAGAAATGCTAAAGCTCAGTTAGAATTAAATCTAGCCAGGGAGATCAAGGGGAATAGCATAAATTTCTGTAGGTATATTAATGGTAAAAAGAAGACTAGGGAAGGTGTGGGCCCCCTCAGAAAGGAAACGGGAGAACTGGTGACAAGTGATATGGAGAAGGTTGAGGTTCTCAATGACTTCTTTGCCTCAGTCTTCACTGGTAAGGGCTCCAGCCACACTCCCAGAGTTGCAGAAGATAATGGCAGGGGCTGGAAGAAAGAACTGCCCATTGTAAGTGAATATCGGGTTCGTGACCATCTGATGAACCTGAAAGTGTACAAGTCCATGGGACCCAACAGGATACACCCACGGGTAGTGAGGGAACTGGCAGATGAGGTTGCTAAATCACTCTCTGTTATATTCCAAAAGCCACGGCAGTCTGGTGAAGTCCCCACTGACTAGAAAAGGGGAAACATAACCCCCCATTTTCAAAAAGGGAAAGAAGGAAGAACCAGGGAACTACACGCCAGTCAGTCTCACCTCTGTGCCTGGTAAGATCATGGAGCAGATCTTCCTGGAGGCACTGTTGAGGCAGAAGAATAATGAAGAGTTGATTGGGTACAATCAACACGGCTTCACCAAGGGCAAATAGTGCCTGACAAACCTGGTGGCCTTCTATGAGAAGGTCACAACATCAGTAGACAAGATAATTTACCTGGACCTGAGCAAAGCCTTTGACACTGTCCCACATGACATCCTGGTCTCCAAGCTAGTAAAATATGGGTTCAATGGATGGACAACTTGGTGGATAAAGAACTGGCTTGACGGCCGCACCCAAAGAGTGGCTGTCAACGGCTCCATGTCCAAGTGGAGGCCAGTGACAAGTGGAGTCCCTCAAGGATCAGTACTGGGACCGGACTTGTTTAACATCTTCATCAGCGACATAGACAGCGGCATTGAGTGCACCCTCAGCAAGTTTGCCGATGACACCAAGCTATGTGGTGCAGCTGATACGTTGGAGGGAAGGGATGCCATCCAGAACAATCTCGAAAGGCTGGAGAGGTGGTCCCATGCCAACCTCATGAAGTTCAACAAGACCAAATGCAAGGTCCTGCATCTGGATCAGGGTAATCCCAAGCACTAATATAGGCTGGGCAGTGACTGGCTTGAGAGCAGCCCTGAAGAAAAGGACTTGGGGGTACTGGTAGATGAGAAGCTCAACATGAGCCATTAGTGTACGCTTGCAGCCCAGAAAGCCAATTGTATCCTGGGCTGCATCAAGACGAGCGTGGCCAGCAGGTCGAGGGAGGTGATTCTCCCCCTCTATTCCACTCTCGTGAGACCCTACCTTGAGTACTGCATCCAGTTCTGGAGCCCCTATTACAAGAAACATATGGACATGCTGAAACATGTCCAAAGAAGGGCCACGAGGATGATGAGAGGGCTGGAGCACCTCTCCTATGAAGACAGACTGAGAGAGTTGGCATTATTCAGTCTG
Source organism: Coracias cyanogaster (assembly GCA_033124195.1). Classification (NCBI taxonomy): domain Eukaryota; kingdom Metazoa; phylum Chordata; class Aves; order Coraciiformes; family Coraciidae; genus Coracias; species Coracias cyanogaster. The sequence continues at coordinate 7,348 of JAVSBS010019599.1, read as the reverse complement.
GAGAAGAGAAGGCTCTGAGGAGACCTTATTGTGGCCTTCCAGTATCATAAGGGGGCATACAAGAAAGCTGGTGAGGGACTTTTTAGGATGTTGGGTAGTTGTAGGACTAGGGGGAACAGATCAAAACTAGAGGTGGGTAGATTCAGATTAGATGTTAGGAAGAAGTTCTTCACCATGAGGGTGGTGAGACACTTGAACAGGTTGCCCAGAGAGGTGGTGGAAGCCCCATCCCTGGAAGTTTTTTAGGTCAGGCTGGATGGGGCTCTGAGCAACCTGATTTAGTGGGAGGTATCCCTGCCCATGGCAGAGGGATTGGAATTAGATGATCTTTAAGGTCCCTTCCAACCCTGACAATTCTACGATTCCATGATTCTATATGACAGAGGATATTTAATAACAATGGATTGCTTATTTATGAAGAGGTCAGAGTGAAGCAAAACAATGAAAATAAGAATAAGAATATATCGTTATATAACATAATTAACAACTGTCTCGACAGCTTACAGGGAGGTACTACACAAACTCATGCACAGATTTTTGATACCAAATATATTCATCATAAAGGTATCAAACATAGATTGATTCCTTTTGCTTTGTCCAGACAGGGACACAGATGTTCAGGTTCATTTATACTTAATCCAGTGCAATAGTTTCTAATCCCAAACACCCTCTGGTATAACAAATACTGCAACATGGATTGTTTCCCTGTGGTTGTGACCTGAGCTTTTGGCAGCTTCAGCCCAGTTTGAATTCTGAGGTTTGGCCATACTTTTTTCCAAGTCCAAAACGAAATGTAAATCTGAGGTGATGGAAAACTCTGTAAATGGCACATCCCAGAATAAGGTTACACAAGCCTCTACATAATTCAAACCATAATTTTTCACAGAACTCTATTTAGATCTCTAATTTGTTAGTCCATTTATCCTTATTGACAAAATGTATTCATCAGCTCTTTGTCCATGTTTGACAACATATGTTTCAATTAATGCCAGTTCCAGCACTGGACAGTCTCATATGTTCACTGGAGGCACCAGCCATGGCGAATAAGAAAACAACAGGACCTAACTAACACCACTTTGTGCTAGAATACACTGTCACCTTAAGATGCAGTAGTTAATTTTCAATCCCTAAACCTCACTCCTGTCCTAAATTATTAACCAGTAAATTAAGCATAAAAGCAGATGTACTGATCAGAAGAAAAGAGGTCTATTCAGACACCCTCTTAACAGTGGTCTGGTTAATTCGGGGTGCCTTGAAAAGGTCAAGCAGCACACGAATACCGTGATAACTTTCCCATTATATTCTCCAAGGCTTCATGAGTCTGTGGCTCAAGGGCATCCTCATTTATTAAAACAATTTTTTGTGTGCTTATTTATGTGCATCTCAATGTGGGGGTGTTTCCATAACTATCACCGGTCATATTTTAGAACCCTCTAAATCTTGCAGTATCCATCATATCCTGTGGCAATGGGATTCAAAATTAAAAACAGAAAGTGCATCTGAAAAATATCTCCTGGTGTTCATTTCCTACCTGTCACATAATCCTTTCATTCAAGATACACTGAAGTCCTTAGATTTGCCTCCAAAGACTTCAGTTCAGCAAATCAGCACTGTCAGGGCTCCACCTGTAAGACCATGTCAAGCTGATTGCTGCTGGGGTGTTGTACAGTCCCTTTGGAATATCACAAGAAGCTACAGCAAAACACATCATTGTGCAATCACATAGCTCAAAAATTATGTGCTATAAAATTATCTGGGACACTTTGGAGACAAAGACTGAATAAGTACAAAAACAAGCACATTAAGAATCTCATTATATAAAAAACTACTTATTAGAATAAGAAAATAATTATAGGAAGTGGCATGTGATGAAACACACATAAGATAGAAAGGTATAAACCACACTTTCTATTGTTTTACATCAGAATACTTTAAAGGAGGCTTTAGGAATACACTTAAGTTAATGAATATTTCCATCATGGAACACCTTGTGGTACCTCAGCAGTATTGTTGTACGACAACAGGATCACATTGAGAGCTCATGGCTCACTTACCGTATAAAAACTTATCACAACTTGATTGGTATTTCCAGTGCCTCATGAAACTATAAGATAGCAGCATATTACCAGACATTACAGCAAGTAGCATATCCATGTGCAGATTAACCAGCATCTACTCAGTTCGTTTCAACACAATATATATCTTTAAGATGTTTTTAAGTAAACACCATTGCCATGTCAAAGTCACTTTAAACCAGAACAAGCTCTAAAGGGAGATCCATGGGTATAGAATAATAGAATAGTTTGGGTTGGAAGGGTCCTTGATCCCACTTTCTATGTCATTGATGAAAATATTAAACAGTAGTGATACCACTACGGACACTGAGGGACAAATGGAAGCATCAGGTTATAAGAGAACACATGATTGAAAGAGAAGGGGCCTTACCCAGCCTACATGGAAAAGTTTTGCTTATAAATCCCAGTAAAATACAGCAACAAGCCCCTAACAAAATAAAGTAGGAAGCAATAATGGTATATAAACCCACAAATAAAAATCTGTATCTTATTGACAACAGCTGGGTTTTTTCTGTGTTGAGATAAAGAAGTAGCTCTACACTTGGACTGTAAAACTCTGCTTTAAGCAAGGAGATCTATGCAGCCTCTCTCTCTGACCATACCTCTGTTTTAAATGAAGCTTAAACTTATAAGCAAAAATAATGCTCTGCAATCAGTCTTGATCACAGCTATTTTTCAGTCAGCTTTCTTAAAATTAAATATTGCATAATTTCACATATAGTATGCATATGCACTGATTCTAAAACCTATACGTACACATACTGCTACAGGACATCCATTAGCATCTAAGTCCTACTGGCTACAACCAAGGACTAGCAACGTGGTTTTTTGTTACACTTCCTCTCACTTTTCTAGGTTCTTCAGCATAAATGAAATTTAGCTCTCTATTTTTTAGAAATGTGGAGCTTGCATATAGTCAAACTTGAACATATAAATTTTATGTCTTATTTGTACAAAAATCAGTCTCTTTTCAGGTTTTTAGAATGTCTTCTGACACACTGTAAATGTATTTTGAGCACTAGAAAGACTTTGAAAAGTGGATTCCTTGAGGACCATTTAAGAACTATGAAATCATCTGTAACAAAGGGATTTAAAGATTCCTTAGTGTAAAACAGATCATATTTATAGTGAAAGACAGCCTACTATGTGACTATTAAACTGAAGACTTCGCTCACTTTCAGGATTAATTTGCCACAAGCATCATCATTACAGCTGTCAATTTTTTTTTATGACTGTGCAATTAGCACCGCTTTCAAGACACAAGCACGAACAACAAAATTCCCCTGTTAAAATCATGTGACTTCACAGTATGTCACAATAAGATATACATGAACAAACTGTCTATACCTAAATCAGTCATCCATGAACGAAGCCATCAACTAAAGAGCAGCAGATGATGTCCTAACAGGTCTATTACATGTACCTTCACTGTTAATGTTCATAGAGAAAGGAATGTAAAGAGTGAAATCTGTGGAAAAAGTCCTTCATTTTCAAAGAGAACAAAGTGGATCCCTCCAATGATGGCCATGATCTTGGGCACCACATTGTGCACCATATGAAATGCTTAGAAAAGACACAAGGTGAAGACGATAAGAAGGAAAAATTATCTCAGCAGATGTGCAAAGTGCAACGGGTCAGGCAAAGAAGCAACTAAAGAACAGCTCTCTAGCTGTAGATTAAGTAATTGAGCTGCTAAGAGGTCTGGATATGGAGGACCAATTATCCAAATTCTCCTTGAATCCAGTGAGCTGACCACTAGCAAGCCTTAGTTACAGCTGTCTTTGAAGAGTGATAGATGGCTTAACATCTGACAGATACAGAGAAACCATTTCTGTTAACATCTCTGGAGGTGCACCATCCTAAACAAACTGCGTGCATGAAAATCTTGCCATGTAAAGCTTCACACACATCTCCTGGACGCTGTGCCAACTGCGAAGCCCACTTGTATGACTTTCTGCTTTAACAAGTCTTATTTTGGCTACCAGGTAGCTCTCTTTGAACATCCACCTTTTGGAATAAGTAGTTCTGTGACTTCAAACCCGAACTTCTGAAAGTTTGCCAGGCTTGAACCTTTTGCTCCCATGTCACTTTATATATCTAATGTATGCCACACAATCTTAGCAAACTGTGCAACAAACTGTGTGTGTTTAAGTTGCAAACTTCTCCTCACCTTCAAGTAAGCATATAAAGAAGCTTAATAAATTAAAATTTGAAAAGTTCTGTGATCCTCATATAAAAGTTATTATGTGGTTGCCCCATAATGAATTCTTAAAAGTTGAGATGAAGGGAGAAGGCAGAGGAGAAATATAACGTTGCTTAATGTCAGCAATATTTATATTGTTACACATTACAGATACAAACACTCCTAAACCCTGATGTAAACATTTATTGGTGCAGGATTTTGCCTTCAGAGTCCTATCGAAAAGCAAATAAAACTGTTAAAATCCCTTATTAAAGTAATTGAAATAACTTTTCATCTTGAGAAGTTCAAAACCAGATGATTCTAAGCTCCTGAAAAACAAGAGCATAATCTGCAGTTTCTTGCTACAGTAAACTCAAACATATCGCAATATATATACACACATGATTATTCTTGATTGCGTTGCTCACTAGGTTTTTGGTAAGTTTAAACACAATTTTTCAAGAGGTACAACTTGGAGAACATATTCACTTTTTTTTTCTGGTCAAAGTATATCCCAAAATACTTTTACATGACTGTCCTTTATTGCTTTGCTTTTTAAACAACAATTTAATCCATTTATGATCATACACCCTACATTAATAAGCATTCATGAGATCTCCTCTGAGTCTTCTCATCTTCAGGCTAAACAGACCCAGGTCTCTCAGCCTTTCCTCGTAAGAGAGATGTCCTAGTCCCCTAATCATCTTTGCAGCCCTCTGTTGGACTCTCTCAAGTAGTTCCCTGTCTCTCTTGAACTGGGGAGCCCAGAGCTGGATGCAGTACTCCAGATGTGGCCTCACTAGGGCAGAGTAGAGGGGGAGGAGAACCTCCCTCGACCTGCTGGTCACACTCTTCTTAATGCAACCCAGGATGCCACTGGCCTTCTTGGACACAAGGGCACACTGCTGGCTCATGGTTAACTTACTGCCCACCAGGACCCCAAGATCCTTTTCCACAGAGCTGCCTTCTAGCAGGTCAGCCTCTAACCTGTACTGATGCACTGGGTTATTCCCCTCCAGGTGCAGGACCCTACAGTTGCCCTTGCTGAACTTCATGAGGTTCCCCTCTGCCCAACTCTCTAGCCTGTCCAGGTCTTGCTGAATGGCAACCATGACAGCCCTTTTGGGTGCTCAATGTGGAGCTCAAGGTCAATGTGGAGCTCAAGGTGTTTAGGATAATGATGGATCTGACTGGTACATGCTGAGTTGAATTTATAGCTGTTATTGCTCTTTGCCTATTATCAGCAGGTTTCAGTGCCATGGGGCTTGCTTGCCTTACTGCATGTTACAGTCTAGTGCTCATTAGTGGTCACTTTTTGATTGAGCTGCTTGCCGTTCTGATTATCAGTTTAGTTTGGTGTGCCTGGGAACACTGAGTTCCCAGCACACAGCTCATGCTTTGGTCACAGAATTCAGTCTGGACAGGGTGGCAGTGGTGAGAAGTAACAGAATGCAGCTTTTGCAGGTGCTGACCGCCTCACTGAAATCCTTACTTGTACCAGCAGTCACAGATGCTGCTGGTGGTGGAGGTGCCCTAGCAGATACCCTGAAGAAAGCTGGGGCTGTATTTTCAGGGCCATCTGTTCAGACAGTGAATAAAGGGAAGCTGACCACTGTGGTCCCCACTACCAACTCTGAGCCCACCCTGCACTCCCACCTGCTACCTCAGTGCAGTGCACCGCCTGGCAAATGCCAAAGCAACAGAAATTAAGGTTTGGCATGTCCCTCAAAGTTGCTGAGTCCTACTTGACCTGTTTGGGGACTGTATGGCACTTGGAAAATGACCGTAGATTACAAAGAACTGAATGGGGTCACCCCCCCAACTTGCAATTATAGTACCAGACACAGTTACTCTTATAGAAAAAATGAGCAAAAGATTTACAGCCCTAGAAGGTGGTGATAGAACTTCCTGATGCTTTAGTTTTGATAAAGGTTGCATACACCTGGCTGTGTTATTTGCACACAGATATATGTAAGGGCATTGTACAGGCCACAGGGAAAGATGGAACAGAGTCAATGTGCCTTGAATGAGACTGGCAGGTTGATTGCATGGGCCCTCTGCCACTGTGGAGGGAGTGGTGATATGTATTCACTGTTGTGAATGCAGTGTTGGCATAGATTTTCTTTTTTGCTAAACTCACCAAATATGCTAATCAACATAGCACAATTGAAGCACTAGAACAACTCATTCTATCCCAAAATATTAACTACAGGGGAAATTGAATTGTTTATACTGATGATTGCATGGTGGGATTGCAACTTATTAGCTTGGACAAGAAGATCCATATAACCCCTGAGAATGCCATACGGTTTTATACCCTGATTTCTCCTCTTATTTTACATCCTTTGTTAATATCAGATTCATGAGTCCTTATATTTCAGGTATGTTTTGTGAATACCCATGACTTATCTAGAGGAGATAGCATTGGAATGGTATTATTGGTGTCATGAGCCCAACATCAAATTGAAGTTCAACCTTAAAAAAGCGCAAGCCATAGCTCTCCTATCTGTATGGGCAATTACACCACACCAACTGTCAAGCCTGGAGTAATACTAGCTGAAGGAGCTGGAGCAACAGCATATATATTACCAGAATATATAATACTCTGAGTGTATTATATATATGATTAGTATATATAATTATTATAATTGTATAATATTCTGAGTGTATATTACACTCCCATTTTCCTCCCTTATCACAGGGTGGCACATCATGCTGTATAGTCTCATACTGCAAGCACATGCCCTGCATACATTTCTGTAAGATCAACATGTACATACTTGGGTTTGGTTAACCTTTACTGTTACGGACTCACTTGCCTTTTGTATTGAGGGAGAATTAACATTGCAGATATTTGGACAACGTGTTTCATTGGCATGCTAACTGCAGTATCTGTATTACAGAATTATACTGTGCTAAGTGATTTTGATATTAATGTTCCTCATTGTTATTTTTTCTGAGTAGGTAACAGCTCTAAACCAGTGGGCACATTGCAAAATTAATTGACAGTGGAGTACTTCCTTCTTCAAAACCATAAATGCTGCTTTGATTTTGAAGGCATGTGTTGTTTCAACGTAACTTACAAGTCAGC
>JAVSBS010019598.1:0-73437 GCA_033124195.1 Coracias cyanogaster | reverse complement strand
ACTTCTTAAATGCCTGGAGGATTTGGATGGGCTTCCTCCTGGGATTTGGTACACCACATCTGCCTCAAACTTCAGGGGACCCTTGGAGCTAGAAGATCTGGGAGAGAGACCTCACCCCTATGGCCTGGCCAGTAATCCATTACTAAAGTCCTCCTTGCAATAATGCAGATCCTCCTGTGAATTCAGCTCTGTTGCAGCCAGTTTCACTGCAGCTTTATTCTCACAGATCCAATTACTTTTCCCAGAAGAAGGACTGGTTTATGACTACAAAGTGGATGATGCTGGTCTTAGCATTGCTGAAGATGATCTGGATGAGGAGGTCCTTAGGGAAGTAAAGTATTTAACTTTCACCTCCAAGCTGGGCAATTTTGGTGGAGTGACCAAGAAACAACATCCCTGTAACCACACCCGTACCTTTTAGGTGTGCTGGGAGAAGAGGCTGGGCCCAATGGCAAAGCTGACCATGGTTCCTGTGACATTATTGTGCCCATGATGAACACAGTGCGAACGGTCCATCTGCTGGAGCTGCTGCTCACCAACCACGCAAGCCAGTAGGTGCCCAGCCTTGTCTGAGTTTGTGATTCAACCTTGTTCTCATCAGCAGGGGCACCTTTTCCTCTCCCAGTGCAGTCAGAATCTAACAGCTACTTGATACTGTGAGATTATCTCCCATTCCTGTGGATTTGTATTTCTCTGCTCTAAAGCTGTGCCTGAGCAACAAGAGTTCTCCATTCAGTCCCCGGCACCACACCAGGGCCCCACAGAAATACCAGCGCTCAGTTGTTCAAAGAGCAGCAGCTGCTAGATGGTGATGGGCTATCTATCAATCACTATCCCTCTTACCCATTTCCTGCAGTTCCACTTCATACTTCTCTGGTTGGATTCCTTCCACACTAAGAGACCTGTTGAAAAACTGTCCCTACTGAAGAAGTGAGCCTTGTGTCCCCTCCCAGCCTTTGAATGCCTAAGTCAGCAGTAACCTACATTTCCTCCAGCGAGTGTCAGAGAGCTGGGTAACACAGACTGTGTGCCTGTGGTTATCCCGCATGGCTGATTGTGCTTCTGGATTCTCTGCATCGGTCCCACTGGCACAGAGAAGACTCTCACGATTACAGACAAGCTTTTGAAGAACTTGCCTCTCAGATACATCACCTACTTCCTGATGTTTTTGGCGCACACCTCTGCTAACCAAACCCAGGGTCTCATTGACAGCAAACTGGATAAGAGGCAAGTTTCCTTTCTGTGTTTGCAAAGGCAGTATCCCTGAGCTCAGTGTTTCTGTCAACTTGGCCATTTAGTTTTGTCGGAAGACCTGAAGGGGCCCCAAGCACGTAGAGCTGTGGATAACAAATAGGACACTCAGCAAAACTCAGCCAGGATTGTGAGAGCCAGTTATTGCTTGATACAATGGCAAGAAAGTGAGAAGGATTACTGAGGGTCTGTAAAAGTGGCTCTAATTCTAGTTATTTCAGAAATACTACATTTCACAGCGCAGGTGTTTGCAAACTCTGGTGTGGGATCATTATAGAAGCTGATGAGTTAAAATATTTATGAAGAGATAAATAATAAATGCTTTTTGTGAGCAAACATAATTTATGTGTACTTGATTTTCACATGTAAACATTAATATTTAACAGTAACTCTGTTAAGTTCAATAGATTTTGTTTTTTGCAGATACTAGAGTCTATGCAAGACATCTAAGAATTACTAATAAAACAGTGTACAAAACAGTAGAAAGCTAAGATCACATTTCTTAAGGATCATATGTTTTGTGCTTTCCACTTGTAATTCTGTCAGATGATTAAGTTTATCATTTTACTAGGAGACACAATAAATGCTTAAGTTTCCTCCATCATTGCATCTCTAGAGTTGTGCACTGTGTAATATACTGCATACCACAAATAGCTATGCTTCCTCAACACTGCAGCAACATATTTTTCAAAATGACATGAGTGTACAACTACAAATAGCAAAAAATATTTATTCAAGGTATTGCTTTAATGTTTTGATTTTCCTAAATTTATTTCATGTTTGGAGATACAGTGTCATACAAAGGACTGGAAGAAACAGTACGATCCCATTTTAAAGAAATACCCAATGCAACATCTTGGCCAAATTAAGCCCATTACTTTTAACAAGTATCTTTTTTTCCATTTAATTTTTCTACTGTATTAACTCAGGGCAGAGATCGTATCTTCAATCCTCTCATGTAAACATGCATGACATCATGCACAGGTGACAAGCCAACAATTACAGTACTTAGTTTTTCTGTGCGTTTTTATTTAGACAGAAAATTCTCACCTCTGTTTCATCCCATTTCAGATCTACAACTCTCTGTCCTGCTTTTGGCTGCCATGTAGGTAACATCACAGTTGCTCTTGAACGAGGCAGAACAATGTCAGGTTCCAAGGTGGATGAGACCAGCCTGCTCTGTCTTGGTGACGTCAACTCTCTCTGTTCAGAGACTGGAAGGCTGTGAGATGAGTGTTCACAGTTTGCTCCCTCATAGCCTTCACTACAGAGACAGAGGTAGCCATCACCACTGGTGCTGCAGTTACCATGGCGACAGGGGTTGCTGGCGCAAGGATCTGAAACAAACTGGAAGAAAAATACCATATAAGTCAATAACTGCATATAAAGGATTTACTTCTGAGCTTTACAAAGACCATGAAACAGGATTATTTTCTCCTCCTGTATTTATCTTCTATATGTATTTATGAACCAAGCTCATCTTTGATGTGTCTTTAAGGTAGTAAACCCAAAGGATTAAAGAAGAATATAGATTAATCTATATTAACAACTTTTCTCAATTCAGTGCGTGAAATTAACTCAACATATTCAAGCAGAGTGATAAACACAGAAGTAGGAACACAACCACTGCTTATAATCAGGAATTTTCTAAAACAGTCTTAAAGGAGTAACCTCTGCAGAGAAAACAACAACATCTAGAGATTTAACACAGTAACAGAAATAGGAATGCGGCACAGAACTCATATCCATCACCAGGTTATGAAGGAGCTTTGTGTTGTCACAGTGAACCACACCACAAAATCCTATTTGTGGACATAACTTCCATTTTAAAACCTGCAGGCCTTCTACCTGCACTGTGTTTCATGGACAGCAGTTTCTGAATCCGACTAATTCTTTTGCTGAAAGCTTTCTAACAGGAGTTAGAAAGCTGGAGCAAAAACGCGCGCATTTTTAAAACAGGATTTGTAATAGTATAGGACAAGACTGAGCTCAGTGATGTAGGAAAAGTCCTGTCCTAACCTTGCCTGCCTTCTAATTTCTAGCTTAAATGTATGTACAGCTAGTTTCTACTCTGTTTCCTATGCCATCACTGACCTCCGGGTGAAGTGTCTTTTTGCTCTTCTGTGCTGATGTTTACATCTATGATGCATTTATGGGATATATCTGCAGCCAAACTTCATCTCAGACTAAATAAGCCCTGGTAGCTCAGTCTTCCTGTGAAGGACAAACCCTCCACTCACATGCTCATCTTTGGATCCCAGAGCCCCAGGTTTAGCACTGCCTTTTACAAACGCATCAATATTTTCTTTGTCCTGGAAATTGCTCCCTTGATATCACTTAAGAAATGTTTGCCTAAATCACACTGCTGACTCACTGCCATCGCTTGACCACTAAGACAGCCAGGCATTTACCTGGATTTGTCTCCACATCTAGGTGATAACCCATCACTGCAAAGCAGATTTTCTCAGTCTTTACATGTACATTTCACCCAAGTGCTCCAGTGCAAAAGGTTATCCAGCTCTCCCCTGTACAGTATTCCAGTCCTTCCCTGCACGAACAATGCTTCTTATTTTATTTCTCAGTAAAACATCAGTTATCTATTACTAAACATTTGTTTCAGTCACAAGAACTACATAAGGTTTATATATCATTAATGTAATAAAAACAAGTATTGGGTCTACACTACATATTTCACCTTTTCACCAGTTCAAAGATCAAGTGTCAGGGACACCAAATTCTAATATTACACTTTCTTATATAAACCAGTCCTATTATTGACCTCAGCTAGAAGTATTTCTTTGGATAGAATTTTTGTATATTCCAGCTTCTGTAAGATTTTTTTTTTTTTTAAACAGAAAAGACAGGAAACACTATTATGAAAGTTAACTTTGGAGGCAGTTGATGATGAATGTCAGATTTTGTGCTGACTGGTGCAGAAGAGTTAGAGGCTGTGAAAGACAGTCCAAACCGGGACACTTCTTACGTATCCGACGATACATTAGACAACAGGGTCAAGCTCTGACTTTTCTTCATTTTTAACACTCAACTACATAGCAAGTTTATATATACTTAATAAAACAAGTATCAAGGAAGTACGGATTTTTGTGATCAGAAAGGCTTATCTGCTTAAAGCCTTTCTCCTGCAAATCAACAGAATATACAAGTCCTCAAAGAACAATTTCTAGATTGCTTCCCTGCAAAATAGTATTATAAATAACAAAAAAGAAAAGAACACCTTCCAGGAAGGAACAAAACCCAGTTCTGTTCTACGTTGACGTGAACAAAGCCCAGTTCAAAAATTGTTTGCAACAGGTTTTTTTATGTTCTAATTACCTGGACTAGATAAGAGCTTACTGATGTATAAACTCTTTACTTATTCTTTCACAATTAATCCAAATTCACATTAACTCATTTTTGGTTAACAAATCAGCATTTATTCTACTCTGAGGAAATGCAGTTGTTCTCGTCACACCTAAAGTGTTATGGATGTTATCTGCAAACCTAGTAACAAGAAAGAAAGTATAACATTTTCAAACAACTACAAATGGCACTCTTCCCCCTAGAGAAAAACATTCATTCACTTTGTAGGCAAAATAAGAGTGCTCTGTGATACGCGTTATTTGCTGCAAATATTCTGAGCTTGTCTGACTGCAAACAGACATGCCTGATGACAAGCGCTGCTTACTGCTGCCCATGCCATGCATGGAAGAACACCTTGTGCCTTATGAATCACTACTAACCTTCCATATACGGTAGAGTGAAAATAATTAAGACTGGTTTAGATGAAGAATAAAAAGAAAATGAGCATAGATGTAGAACTTCAGCTATACAACTAATAACTTCATCAGGATTTTAACTTATCATTCCCTTTTCTTCATTACTACTGATTTCAAAGCTCATTTTTCTTTCAGTAAGCCCTTCAAAACAGATCAATGTCCTTTGTGGACATAAGTTTTCTGCTGAACTAAAGAAAGTTCATTTTAATTAGCAGTTTAAAAGAGATAAGGAAATAAAACTGGTTCCTCTATTCCCCTCCAAGGGCTTTGAGAAACATCCTGACACTGAACATCATGTCTACATCAGAACTAAAAGGTAGCAAAATTTCAAGGCTTAACCTTCAAGAAACTTTTGTAGCTCACAGAAAAAAGTAAACATCCTTGGTCTCATAATTGAAAGCTGAACACAAGTATACTGTGCGTACGCAATTAAAAGAGCCCTTTTTTGCTGTTGCTGGTGAAGTTCACAGTATTTTAAAATACTGTTGCACAGAGAAAAGGAGGAAGGAAGTAATATGTATCTATATAGCCCACCATCAAAGAAGAACACAATATAATGACTATGAAATAATTCCTGATTTTTTTAAGGTATAGAATTTCAATAGCATTAAGACATATATATATTTATATACAAATATAAATATTTAGTATATTGGTCTCGTTTTCATCCCAGTTTCTCCATTTAATTGTCTGTCTGTTTTTATAATACATTAATTGACTAAATGGCAGTTGCAGCTGACAAAGCTGAGCTAAAAATAATAAAATGTATTTGCATGTCATTACTATTCCATATGCCTGGACCATTGTAATCTTTGTAGTATTTTTCCATTAGAAACCTAAGATAGATGCACAGCAAGGCACCCTTCATATTGCAGTTAATTTTTCAAAGGCATACTGAATAAGGCAGAATCACTAGGTTTAAGCACCACATTCAAAACACAGGCTGTTTGCCAGCCAGTCCAATTGCTTCCTAAGGTTACAGCTGAAGATAAAGCACTGCAAGATACAAATTTGCAGATCTTCGTGCCAGCACTCCTTGTGGTGACACCAGTTTGTCATTTGATGCCTGTTCAGCATCTCTACAGAGATCTCCTCCAGACAGCTTTGAAAAAGACAATGGTAAACCTAAAGAGAAGGCTACAGATGGGTTCCTAAACACTACGCAAAACCTGTCTTCCACCCGCGATTCTCCTCTTAGATGCGTTAGTACAAAACTAACTTTTGGCTCAGTTTTTATTGTTGTTGACTACAATCACAGACAATGCTACACCAGCTTGCAACTTCAGTAAACCACAGAAGAAACAGTAAATCCAGTCCTCCTATTAGGAATTCAGTGAATTGTTTAAATCCATTCTACACAGTGAATGCCATTTAAAGCCAAGCAGCCACAACAATGGCAAACGCTGATATTCTACATGTGCCCAGTAGCATTCACAACCTCCAAAACGGTCCTCAGATATTAAAACCAACATAGTACAAAAGTTTCAAACTCTTCAATGTTTCTCTGAGCTAGTTTTTTCAGTCATGGTTTAAAATGTTGTGATTTTCAAATCACAGCTCAAGTAACTTTAGCTTGTTGGCATTTAGACAGTTTTATCATGCATTTTGGAAAAAACACGTCTTAGGAGAAATTAAGTAAAAGTAAAACTAGCATTGCACCTACATTGCTGAAGAAATTCCCCAACACAGAAGTAGACAACTCTTCTCCAGAATGAGATCATGGGAAGACCAACCATCTATCACTAGCAGAGAAGAGGAATCAGACACACCAAATTCAAGCTATGCACAATACGTTAAAAATTATCAGCTTAATGCTTCAGAAAGAAAATAATTAAAATCTACACTCTCAGCTTTTATCGGTTTGTTTTTAATACAGTAAGTAGAAAAAAGCTTTTTCTTATAAGCACATCTGAAACACCATACTATCTTTGCATATGCATCAATTTATGATAAGAGATGGGAACAGATTTAAATCTTTTAAATAGTAATGGCAATAAGGATTATCTAGAAATGTACTCTCTCTGAAAGAATTATTTAATTATGTTCAAACTATTATTTCAACTCGGCCTCATTCAATTCTTCACATATTGAAGTTTTAAACCCTGTTCTATCACACATTATTAATGCAAACGAGGAAATGAAAGACAAGAAAACACGACTGAGATGGAAAAAACTCCAGATGTTTCAAAAAGCGTCCACAGAAAAAGCATTGAGATGCGTATATCAAACAAAGGAATTTTCTTCTATTTTGAGAAGACTGCCTTTCAATTCTAGCTCTCCCAGAGACCTCCCATGTGACCCAAGAGCAGTCAGACTCCATCTCTGAATCTTACGCCTTGCTGTAAAGTGAAAATGACACTTGCTTTCTCACACTGCCCCTGTTGTCTGCTTACAAAATTTTTTCCAAGATAGGATGCACAGAGCCAGATGTAGATAGGAACTCTCAAGCAGCAGTGAAATACAAATAAATAAAATAAAGCAGCAGCAATAAAGAATACAGCAAGGCTAAATCTGTAACCTGGCTATTCAGGTTGGTTTCTTCCTTATTATTTCTTTTTGTTTCTTTCTGTGGCTATTTAGGTTTTTTCCAAACACTTCTTTGCTCAGACAAACTCTCTCTGTGTTCAGAGCAGTGTTCAGAGAAATATCCAGGAAAGGCTCTATAAAGTTGCAAAATCCTACATTATGTTTTCTAATTAAGCCACAAAAGGCAGCAAAATCATATTGATCTTGCACGTTTAGACACTACACTCTTCATCCAAACACAATCAGCTTGAAAACAAGTGGGCTGAAGAATAAATTATTTGCCAGCTCTGACCACATGGAACAAATAAAAAGAGTGGCCAATACACTGTGATTACAGGAGTTCAGATGATTATTTTTTTGCCTCATAAGAATGTAAAAATTACCATGGGTAACATGAGTATCTCCACCTTGAATGGCTGTTACTGAAATACTCCCTGTAATTACTCTCGTGTACATGTTCAAGGATACTCTTGGTAAGAAACGGCTCTACTACATGTAGAGAATTAGTGCTAATGTCACAGCAAAACCCTGCCTCACAGGGCACAGTGACCACCTGCACCTTGGTCAGATACCAGCCAGTCCATACAGGAATCGGAGCGTCACAATGTCAAAATAAGAAGAATGCCAGTATCGTGTTATTCCATATGAAGAAGTGCCCATATGCAATGAGTATGTCAGTTTGAGCCCTGCGTGTCAGGGACTTTAGAGAATGGGCACACCACAAACGAATAGAAAATGCTTCATACCACAGCAACCACATCCCTTAAAACAATTTAAGCAGGACAAAACATTTATATACTACATAAAACGTTAGTATGGCAGCTCCATCAGTTTCAGTTATTAGAAACTAACTCCAAGCTGCATAACAGAACTGGAATTCATCAAGCTGTAGAAGGCTAACGCCAAGCACTATCACACTGGAACTACAAGTGCAAGCAACTTCTGTCTAGAAGTAAAGTAGTAGAGTTACCATACATCAGCTGCTTTGCTCTACCTATCCTCAGGCACATTCTTACTTCGAGGCATGCTGAAATAACTACAAAATAAATTGAGATCACTTTCTCTCTCCCACAAATGGAAAATACCTACTTCATGCTAACCACAGAGGTAAGCATGTACATAATTGAGAAGCACCTTACCGTTTTTCTCAGCTTCTCATAAGAATTTTAAACCTTTTAAAAAAATAAATACACTTCAATTTTTTAAAAAGCATTCTTGCTAAGTCAGAACATCTATTCTGAAGAGAGGTCAACTACTTATCAGAAAGGATCTAAGTACCACTATTAAATCTGTAAAGATTAGCAAATAGGAATACAATTCAAATATCTTTGTGAAACAAAACAAGCCAAACAATCTGCTGCTGGGATCTTCAAAACTGACTAAAGAAATTACTTATCCTACTGAAAGTAAGTTGTTCTTGAATCCCTAAATTTTTAGCCGTTTTAAAAACAGTTGCACGCTATAAGGCCTCTATTCAGGTATGCCAAGTTTTACACAACCTACGTGTCTGCCTACCCTTACAAATTTTGACCCCAGGGAACAAACCAGATTTGATAATTTTCTAGAGATCTCGAAAGTAATTCAACTTTTCAATTCCATTGCATGAACAAGAAACCAGCTAGAATACCAAGCCTGTGTAAGTGTTCTAACTGGCAAAAAGACCACAGCATAAGCTCACACTATTATACAGAAAGCCAGAAACAAGGCAGGGCACCCTTATAAAGTTCAACACCAGGAACAGCAACAGCATTCTTACTTCTTTAGCTATCTACTGCAATTACATCCTGAAAGATTTAAGATTCCTTAAAGGTTTTTTTAAGCCCTCCTATATTTATCTTTTTTTTTAAATTCAATTGACGATCTAACATACAGTAACTGAGCCACTAATAAGCACTGTGCATTTATGTATATTTGCATCCTTGAATGAAGAAGTGTCAGTTGCAAAATCAAAGTAAGAATTAGAGAATAAATAAATATCCTAGAAAATACCGTTACCCTGAAAAATAGATATTAGGAATGAATCTGCCAATAACTCTAGTATCTTCCATACAGCTCTGATAGATATTCACAAACATGCTGAACTTTGTAGTAAAACCTGGGTTTCTGTAGCATTTGACTGGCTGAGTCCAGTTTTAATATTGTCTATCTGGGTCCAAATCCTTAAGCATACATTCAAATGCACCCCCAACCTCTCTTTAATCTTGTTTGGAGGACACCATCAGCCACACGGCCGTGCAATGGCTTCAGGACAAACTGTCATGTGTCCTCAAAGGCAATTTCACCATGGACTTCTTCCCATCATTTACCTCTGACAATGAAATGACAGTGAAGTCAGTTAATACTAAAGACACTGAGATTTCATACACACATCGACTTTACTAGGTGAAAATGGAAGAACAGAAGCACAGGTGTTGGAAAAACTGCAGCATGGGAACAAAATCCCTTTTGCATTGTGCAGACTACACTAGGATACTTGGGTTACAAGTCAGTCCCAAAGCTTTTCTTTTTTTACTGTATTTAGGCTTGTAAAATCCACTCTCCTCTCCAAAAATGGCTGAAGAAAATGCATGCCTGCTTTACAACCTTACAAAGGTCTGCTTTGCTCATTTACCAAATCCATACCATTTTCTCTTGCTGCTCAAATGATCTGCTGCTTAATTACAAACTCATCTGGAAGGATCAATATCTCTTGACAATAACCAATACGTTATCCTAAGGTTCCTGCATTTGATTAGGAGAAACTCCAGTCAATTTCTGTTAATTGTTCCTTACATGCACCCTCTATGAATAACTCCTGGAATTCCACGACCAAAATATGGGTTAAAAAAAAGAAAATACCATTCATGGCCTTAAAGAAAAGGACTACCACAACCAGACATACTAAATCCTTATGGTCTGTATTAGTGAAATGGTTCTGAAATTATGTTGAAAGCCTTGGGGATGGAGAGATAACATAAAAAGTTACTTTTATTCTTATGGTCTTGTCTGTCAAATCAACTGACTTTCTGTGACAGAAACAACAAAAAAAGATTAAATGAAACATTAAATTCCCATTTAAATCAGATAAACCATTTTCCTCATTACTGCTTTCGGCAAAATTGAATTCTGCTTCACTATCTCCTCTTGCCATATCGAATGGAACAAACGGACAGATCACTAGAAAGTCCGACACAAGGCATGCAGTAAAATGTACTCTTTAGATCAAGTTGTCAACACTGGCATAAATAATTAGACAGAACAAATGTATTTAAATCACAGGTATACACAAAATATAACACTTTGTTACACCAAAGCTATCATTTTCCAACAGCTTCATTTATTTAATGATTTTAATTTCAAAAAACAGCTTATGAGGAATGAACCAGCGCCCAAGGCATTTTTACTGGAATTTAGTGACGATGTGCAGTCAGGTTAAATGTCAATTCAGTTCTGGCTAGTCACACTGACCCTCAATAGACTCAGAGAGTAAAGAGAAGCCTGCAAGCCAGAGAAATTTTACGGGATCTTTGTTTTCCTAGGCTTGTAGATTAGTGTTGAATGTTGAAAAAGGGAGAGACCGAAAGTAAGAAAAAAGCAGGTGGCACTTGCACAAGCTTTGTCACATCACTCTGCGCATGTATTTCCAGTTTGCTGTGTCACACATCTGTTACTTTTCTATTAGCCTTCACTGGAATAGAATGTGTATTTTATGACGACATTCAGGAATAATTCCTTGCACAAAAAAATGCCAAGGAAGGACGAAACAATTGGAAATTTTAATTTATAATCTCAAACAGGATCTGAATCTTGATAGCATAGTATCCTTCTAAAAACAAAAAGGGAAGAACCTTTAGACTGCCTGAATGGTGACTTTCTCACATTGTGATTTTTAAAAAAACCAAATATTTACATATTTTCCAACTCCACAGAAACATCATGCAAAATACTTATCTTACGCAAACAATGTTATTTATTTCCAAATGCAACCAATAAAATCGGCTAACACTAACCACAGAAACCTCCACCCTCATAAGCCAGTAGAATTACAGCAAGTAGAGCTGTAGGTGTGCCTGTAACTCCTGGCTGTAGCACCTACCACAAAAAATAAAGCCATATTCCACCACAAAGGCACACAGGGATCTGCCAGGTAAATATTTGGAAACTGGAAGGCCAGTATTACAAGCAGATTGAAGCATGGCACTATCCCATCGTAAATTTCTTTAGCATGTATTCCTTCTGTCCACACTTTGATTGCTAATTCAGAAAAATAAAATCAAAGCCAAGTAGCTTTTAGATGACAAACCATCTGGTAAAATGCCTAAAATAATTACTCCGTTTCCTTTAGAATAACTTTCCATATGTTGGTAACTACCCACATGTTCTTATCTCATCATACAATCAGCTTGGAACTAAAAATGTATTATAGAGTGCTGAAATTAGAATTATATTCACAACTTAGGATATACCCTACTGCAACTGTAATTGTTTTAACATAGAAAATTCTGTCTGCTGAGTAGTTATTGCTCTTCACCAGTTCTTACTAGATTTCAAACTGCAATGACCTTGCAAAACAAAGCACCGACTATCATATTTGTTCTTTCTTCCTCTTCCTTTTTTCGGCTAATAACCACTACATCTGTTCCACCTATTTAGCCTGCTCTCCTTATTATAGAAATATTTCCAGAAATAGACTTCTTTTTATCTCCTCCCCAGTAGACACATTCTGTATCTTTATCAGTTTTCCTATGGCCAACTTACATTACCCCAGATCAGCAAATCCAGTGCACTGAACACTTTTTTCATTAATCTTATGACTCCCTGTTCTGCTCACAAAGAAGAGTGCAACCTTTTCTTCTTGTAATTTTTATTTATCATAAAGAGCTCTTGCTAAGTGGAGACAGAGGAAAAAATGCATATTACTCCCTATTACATATAAATGAACTACACGATTTATCCTTTCAGTGATTACTATTAGATGTACTTATTAGGTTGTATTTTCCAACTATACCAATCCAAAACGTGGCAAAACGTATTGATTTTATCTATAAACCACACCCCAACTAGCATCAAGTAATTTTATACTGAAGGAACATTGAACTGAAGTTTCTAGTTAAGAACTATAAAAAACAGTCAAGCCCTGATGCATCAAGATATTCATTAACAAAGCAAGCAATAAGATACCTAATGATATGACAAGACCGAGTTTATATTCTTTAAGAAATATTGACATCCTTCAACTGAAGCACTGCATGACACCTACATTCTTAATATACAAGCAACCGCACTACTAGATGACAGAAGTTCTCTTGATTTAGCATCAAAAGCCTTTTCTCCACATTTTCTATAGAATAATAAATTTTGGATGAAAACTTTAAAAACCTGTAATTTAATTAATGTATACACACACACACAAAGGTTCAAACATCAGACTGTAGGTTGTTTAGCTCGTTCTCAGTTTTACTGTTTTTAACATGGCAGTCTAAACAGTCTAATGCAGACAGCCCATTATTACATACTCCAAAACAAACAGCGCTGTCTCAGAAGCATCAATAACATGACAGGTTAAACCCCATAGCAGTCAGCAGTGTAAAAATGATCTAGCAATGCAAGCAGCTCCCTCAAGACTGAAAAAAATACTAGTAAATACATTTCACATTCTTTATGTACAGTAATGGTCTCCCAAAACTGACATGAAAAAGTCACACCTGGTAAATCCCAGAAATTTTCATTTGGAATGTATCGGTTTGCACACTACTTAGCTAATGCTACAGATTCTGATCCTTGCAGTGAAAAACTGAACCAAACAGGACATCAATTTTTTTCTTACAAGGGATATTTACCAGCAGGATGGACAGTTCCTTGGGAGAAGAGACCCACACCCACCTCACCACAACCTTATTTCAGGTAGTTGTAGGTCAGATAAGACAAAAAAAAAAAAAGCAGACACTGCGGAAATAGAGTCACACATGCTTGAATTAAGATGTGGCATAAATCTAACAACCAAGTCTTACTTCCCTTCAGTAAAAGGGTAAAAGACCGAGAAAGCACCTGCAAAGGGCTACTGCACACATCTATGTGAGGATGTCAGCCAGAAAGGAGTGAACAGAATCCTCAGTGTTTAGTGAGACCAAACCCAACAACTTCAACTCTGAGAACCTGAAGTAAAAACACACAAAATACTTGCTTTGGTTTTTTTCCCCCCTTTTAAACAGCAACCATGAACGGAGGCTTAGCAGAATGCACGCAACTCCCATGGAATCTGGTTACTGGCCATACTCAGAAGTCATGCCAGGTTAACTGAAATAGGTTTTGTTAAACTAAAATGCTCTTTGTGTAAGGACTCTTCTTTAATAGGTTTTCAAATTGCTATTTCAACCTAAACTTTGTCTGTAAAGTTGTGCCACTCTCATTTTACAGTATCCTATTAAAATAGCACTTTTGCCCTTAAAATCCTATGCCATTGCTGGAGGAAAATAGAAAGAGGTGAGATAGGGCAAGAGAGCTGCCTGGAGATGGGCTGCTTCCCAGTAACTTTGGAAGACAGCACAAAATATTTAACGTTCATGTCCCATTAATCAAGCTTTTAAACTATATTGGTTTTCTGCATTATCGTGATAGAACGGCCAGGAGCAGACACTGCTAGGTCTCCACGTCACACTGTCTATTTTCTTTTGTGACAAACTGGAATCATTCTTTCCTTCTGTGTTTATGTAAGTGCACCAGGATCCTCATTCACAGCTCATTTTCTAGATGCTACAAAAACATATATGAATTACTACAAGCAGGTTTACTAGAAAATGATGGCCTTGGTTGGAACCATGGCTGTAAGTTCAGAATCTTATTTGGGAGGTTACTGCCGTGAGCTTGAAAGACCCAAATTTCCCAGGCTATTCAAACTCTAACCCTTCACAAGATAAACCAGCTTGAACAGCTCTCACCATAAGAGTTTTAGAGTATATTTCATACTGTTTGCCCAAAACTATCTGGCCCAAGAAGGACATATTTCACTGACTATTTTATCTGGAAGGCAGCCTACAACCAAGAGAAATTTTAATAACTCAAAAGTCCTATCTGAAGGCACCTTAGGAACAAACATTTCGCTTTTCAGTTATACCTGAGAATATCTACCATAAGAGAGTCTAAATGCAAGAGCTTCGTATGTTACATTACATCCTTAAAGACTGCTGAAAAATTAACTAGATGAAATCCAAAACATGTGACCCTAATTTGAGAAGCTGTTAAATAAAATATGTAGGAACACACTCAAAGATTTCATTTGGAATTCTATTGTGGTCATTCTATATTTGGAGCTTAAATGTCTCAAGAATTACCTCGGGTAACCTAGGAAAAGTCTGCAGGGGAAAAAAAAAAGTCAGTGGCTAAGGAGGCAAAAATAAACTCTATTTTGAAATCAAATATACCTGCAGCCTATATGAAATGCAGAAGTAACCAAGCAGTTAAAAGCAAGCTTTGCTACAGCCAATAGTTCACCTAATTACAATTTTTCTATTTACATTTAACAGCGTTTAACTCTTACATGGATATCCAGAATGAACAGTCAGTTGACAGAAAGAAACAGAGATAAAGATAAATATTAATGCATGCTGGAGAAAAAAAACTGTGCAAAAGTTTTGCTATCACATTTAGTTCTTACGTATAAAAACTTTTATTTCCCCTTTTTGAGGGCTGAAGGCACTCAAAATAACCACTCCTTTTACTACTTTTTCAACTATGTTTTAACAACCACAACTCTAGCCAACATTAGCCAAGGTTAGTCAATATTGCTTTGAGGGCTTGGATTTCCATTATTACACCATTGAGTTAATTAGGTGATCCAGATATATGAACCCATACATGTAGGAGAAATCAAATCCCGATAGTCTGATAGAAGGAGTAACTGAAGACTCACTTTTCCTAATAGAAAGTGCATGTTCTTGCCCTGTGAGCAAGAACTAGACAGCAGTGCATTTAATAGCCTCTAGTCACAAGCTTCTTGTTAACTTTCCCCCCATGGTAGAACTTTGTTTTTCAGAAAATATGCTATGTTACAAGAAGCTACTTTATTCCATTTTTAAAAATTGCATACACCTTCTGAAATAAAAATGAAAATGGATTTATTATGACAGCATATAACAAGAAAAACAATTTCTTCTAAAATCTTTCTTATAAATAATTTCTGGCAACTTCTTCGGTCCTGTTCCACTATCAATTAAATTTTGGAAGCCAGATAAACAGAAGTACTTGTAAATAATTAGCTGCCCATATTCAGAATGAATCCTGAACTTTTAAGGTGACAAAGACCTTTGATGAGCAGGACATACTTCAGCAGAATCTCATAGACACTTAAAGTTACAGAAATGTGAGCATAATTTTGCCAGATGAAACACTTTTACTGGTCTCACCTGTAGGACAAAGGACAGAACAAACACAGAAGGTGAAGTAGGAATCCTGTCTAAGTAGTCCAAAATACATTGCCATGACAGTGACTGATGTATAAATCAAAAGAAAATTGCAACACTCTACAGTTATGAAACCATGACTTTTAAAAAAGTGTTGAATCATATTTTTAACTTCTACTTTTAATAATGTCGCAGTCAGGGCGCAAGCGTCCGACCTACCTCCCAAAGGAGGAGATGACATTCAGCAGCTAACATTTAGAATACTTTTTTTTTTTATTACTACAGCTATTACATCAAGTTCAAAACCTTTCGTTATCAGGGCAGATCCACTATACCTATACAAAGCTGACTGATTAGTTGCATATTATATATACATATTCAGATTTCTGAATTTTGTACGTTGTTTAAAAGCTGTGAGGTGCTTTAATTTGTTAATAAATGCTAAGATACACTTTGTTAATCTACATAATAGCTTTCATAGCTCATTTAAAATCTTGTTCCAAAACACTTGAAAATCCAGATACCTACAATAAGCTTAATTGCAGAGAAATGAAGAATCAAACAAGGTCTACCTTTTCCATAAACACTGCATCTCTGATCTACCACCAGTGAACCTGTTAGAGCAGTCATACGCGGAGACTGACTTCAGATGACACACATATGATCTGTAAGGAGATTCTTCTGGAGAAGGCTCATTCTGTGTAGCAGCCCAAGTTACAGAAGTCAATGCTGTCCTGGGATCCAGGGCGGCAAGGAGAAACAGACACAAATAGGGATTCTTATTTCCAAAAAATACATCTACTACTTGCAAAACCCAACTCCCGAGAAAAATTTGAGTTCAGCCAAGTCCAGAAAAGGTGGTTTGCTCACATTCAAATACTGACTTTTTCAGTTTCTAGGCAATCAGCTGGGAAAAAGCTGGATGTGCATCAGACTTTACAGTGAGCTGACCTGGCAGCCAGGGAACAAGTAGCAGAAAGATTTCTGCATCTGTAGGCTACTGTAACCAGTAAAGAGCATTCCCTGAAGTCTCCTAGGACACAACATTAGAACTGGTTCATATTCATACAAAATAAGAAGAATTTCATGTGGACAACTTGATTACTACATTCAGCTTTTGGTGGTTAGATTTTTTTCCATGGTGGAAAATAAGCAGGCTACAGATGGGGAAAACACTGGAGCTGGCTCAGCAGGGTTAATTCTGGCACGATGCTGCATTACTAGTCAGCTGCAGTACCTCAGCACCATGCTCCAGGGACCAGAGTAATTGTGCACAGAACTGGCAGGGAATCAGGAGCTTTGTTAGCTGCTGATCAGCACTAAAAATTCTAAATAAAGCTCAGCTCTACACAGACAAATGTAGGTGACTCTACAGGATCCTCACCCAATACCCTGGGGTTCTCTTCCATGTGGACTATGCAATTTCCCCAGCAAGAAACATGAAGTGACTACTAGCAGAAGAAAGATTTTGTCCAAAGATGGCCCACTCTAGTTTCAGCCCTCCTGTACACACTTCCCTTCTACCAAAACACATACAAGGAAAGGAGGACATTAAACAAATTAAGCTGTAGAAGAAAGCAGACCCTTTTTCACAGGTGCACAAATAAAAACCCTCAAAATAAAAAATAAAATGTGCAATTGGTGTGCTTCTTACTATGTAGGGAAAATGTTTCATTATAATTGGAAGCGTTTTAACCATTCCTGAGCACTCCAGAATTTTATAGCCCACAAAAAGAAACATTTCCAGGGACAAAAAAAACGCTACACAGAAATGAAGACAGTTTACTAGAATAACGCCTTGTGACAAAGTGGAAAAGCAAAAATAAAGGGGACCAAATTGCTAGATCACATACTAAGAAGCTTCTAGGAAAAATCAGAAATGGACTATAATGAAAGTAAACTAGTATCAGCAGAGGAAAAACTACAGTATTTATCAGATCTGAAGAGCATCTCTATGAGCTCTAAAAGGTCACCACATTGTTAGGTTGCACAAGAAAGTTCGTACTATATTTGAAATTAAAGTTACAGAGCAGATTTTGTGGTCCGAACCTCTACATTTACATTTTTCTGACAATATCAGGGGATTTGCAGAATAAGTTGCGAATTTCCCCCCCCGCCCCCAACATTAGAGACAGGGAAACTTCGGATGCTGAAGAACATTTCTAGGGGCAGAGTATAAGACAAGCCTTGCAATACCAAGTTTCCAAAGCTTTAGATCAAAGAGACAATTTTAATAGATCAGGCAGGGATGAAAAAAAAGGGCAGGGCACAAATTTTTTCCTACATCTGTTAATTATTTGTAGCCAGAACAATTTTGTATGAATTGACCAATAACAGGATCTTGCAGATATTGATCACTACTGCAGAGTATTGATCCAATTCACAACCAGCTGAAAGCAATGGAAGCAGTTTTGAATTAGGAATTTAAATATGCCTGCAAAACAGACGCTTATTTCTTTCTTCATTCAGCTCGAGTTACATCAAATCTTTAATCTTCACATAGAATCAGACAAAGAACTCACCCTAGAGCAATGCACTGTGAAAGCACAGAAGACAAGGGTAGCAAGAACAAATGGTGCTTAACGTATCTACACAGCACAGCAAACCACTCAAGGTTTCAGAGCAAGGCCTCTGAGTTGCACTGCTGAAATCAAGTCATTTCAGAGTACTCAGACAATCTGGGCATAACTGACTGCTAAAGAGAAATATGCTTCTTTAAGAATAAGAGCAGCACCACTAGCCACTTGCAAAAACTTTAACCACCATTTTTTGTGTATTTATATACAGACATTAATGAGCAGAGTCTAGCACTATTTTTGAGTTCAAATGCATCACTGTAGATAATTATTTCAAATGTTGCTAGGAAGAAGTTACTATTACACAGCTTCAGCAATAGATTATTCAAAATCTATTCTGAAATCATACAGAAATTGAATCTCAGATTTTAATTTTCTTCAAAATTTTAGAAGTTAACTTTATTTATGCAACTCAGAGTTAAAAGACATTAACAGAAGATACAGAAATTGCACTTCTGCAGCTACAGTGAAAAAAAAAAAAAATATTAGGCACTGAACAGATGCCTAAGCATTGAATGAACTGGGAACTGAACAGATGTTACTCTTATAAAGGTAGACCAAAACTAGGAAAACGTACATAGATAAATTTTCAAACATTGCCTTCTAATGGCCGCTTGTTACATCTAGCTAGTATCCTCAAATTTATTCCAAACACTGCAAAGGTCAAAGGCAAGGGCAGCTTGGTGGTTCAGAAGCACCACTGCTGTTGATGTGGGTGACAGACCAGGACCTCAGCCCTGTTCTTTCTTTCCAAACTAGCAAACACAGTAATGCACACTCCCCCTGCACAGAGTATATTTTGCACATCAAATCAAAGCATAACTTCCAAATTCCAGAATACAGCCACAAGTGCTCTGTGATTAAGCCTGAAACTATTGATTTCCTGATTGGACTATGAATATCTGTGGCAAATATTTCAGCTTATCTGTTACACAAACTTTAAGATTCAACCCATAAAGTTTAACTGTTGTCCTTTTTTCCTGACACTGCTTGTATTTCATGTCTCAAGGGAATGCAAACATGCAGCATCATATTCTACACTCTTCTTCATCCCACTTACTCATGAGGTCTAAAAGGGACTATGAATTACTTACTCTACTCATCCCACTATTCAACAACTGCAACTAAATCAGTTCCTGCACTGAAACGTCCTTACATTAACTTTTGTTTCCTCTGGGTTTTACACTATTGTCTTTAGAAAAAAAGCAAATTCTCCTAAAATAAGTGATACAAGCTCCATCAGTAACTTTCCCATCTGACATTATTTGTTAATGCCCTGGGAAGCCCAAAAAAAAAAAAACCACCAACTGAAAACCAGCTGGATTAAGGTAGTTTAAGACTTACAGGACAAAAAAGAATTTGGTGCAACGGAAAAGGAAGATACTTTGGACAGAGAGAGAGTATGGAAAAAGGTAACTAAATATTTTATTAACCTAAGTAAACCACAGATTCTAACATAAGAAATACACAAAAGCTGCATCATCTCAGCTCTGCCAAAAAGATTATTTGTTGCTCATGCCACTTCCAACTGGCAGCATTTTTAGCTCTTAGGAATTAGTTTCACTGATATTTATTTCCATAAACAAACGTGCAAGTTACTACAGGATAAAACAGGACATGAGCTCATAAAGCATCAGTACTTCAAGAGATGTACTTATGCACGCATAAATAGTTTCCCCCCCACACTAAACACAAACTGCCTCAATCCAACTTTTAGCATAGCATTAACACTAATAGCATCAATAGCACGAACATAAAAGGTAGCAAATTTACACCCAGATCATTGCAGTCTTGCTTTTATGCATCCATATATTAAGCTTTTCCAAAATCAACCTAATGCCTCTACAATTCCCTTCAAAACCAGAATTTCATCTGTTATTTTAAAAAGACAGAAAAATAAAATCTGCAGATCAACAACTGATACTCGTGTCTTCTGTATGTCACTTACACAAGAAGGTTTGCTAGCACAGCTGTCATTCCAGAGCATCCCTCAACAGAGTATCTCATAAACTTAAAATATAGTTAAATTACACACTAATATGTTATGCTAACAGAAAACCCTCCATATTCCTAAGTCAGATACTGCAAGGTTTTGGCCCATACCCTGGTTTACTTACTACATGCTACTGCTAGCAGGACTTGATAATCAGAGGGCATATCTGTAATTGATCTATCACACCATTCTTAAGCAGGCAGAATCACTGTAACTATTAATCCATCCTTTCGGCTTAACTGCAGGAAGTTAAAATGTGGTGTGGGAAGGGAAACTAATTAGGGAGAAAGGTGTTTTGCAAGGAAGTGGCACAGCTGACCTCGCTCTTGCATTTATTCACCTTAGGTAAATTCTTTGCTACATTCCAAGAGTACTAACAAACTCAACCTCAAATGGTTACAGAAATAACTACTTCTAAACTTACATTTATTATTTTTATAGACAAATAAATTACTGTGAGTTTACTTGATCTTAAGAGATGTCCTAGTGGAGCCTTAAGCAGCCCTTCAAAGAAGACGTTCCACACTTTTAGCATGCTCCATCCAAGCGAGATCCCCTGAACCCTTGGAAAGATTATCAAGAATTTCTACAACACCAACTCAGTAGCTTTCCACTACTTCTAAGAGGCAATAGTTAGCCAAATTTTAACATTAGAGTCCTATTACAGTTATGTAAATTAAGTCAAATTGTCCTTCCTTCAATTAAACATGTTAATTTCCCAGAGGACTCAACACCATTTTCTTCAGTTGGCCACATACGCCATCATCACACAGTATGCTGTAGCCTTAAAAAGAATTAATCAAGTATCCGGTCAGCAAACCCCACATAACTCAACTCATTGAAATTCAAAGGCATTCTCAAACCTTGCTGTTCCATAGAGACAATTAATGCCAGAAAACTTTCTTGCAACCAGACAGCAGAATTAGGACCCTCTTCCTTCTGTTTAATAATGTTCAGTTATATTTGGCTGACAATTATATTACAATAGCAGTACATGTATATAGTCAATCACAAGTTATTAATGGACTTCTAGGTCTGTACAAAAGCTCAGCCATATATTTTGGTTTGCCATTACTGAAGGTGTTTACCAGTTTGTCTAATTTCATCAGCAGAAGAAACCATACATCTGTTAAAATCTTTAAAACAAAAACACAAATAGAATTTGCATTAATTTTTACAGATTTGATCAATTTAAAGCACAAATCATTAGGGCTGAGATAAGAATTGCCATATAGTTCATGGTGATATTTACTGTCCTTATTGACAAATGCCACTACCAAATACTGCAAAGGGAGATCACAGCAATGTACCATACCTGGAAAATTACAGAAAATCTTCTCCTCAGCCACATTATCATATCATAGATACAATATGAACATTAGCTGATGCGCAGAAGAATTTAACTCTCTCATTCCGGTTGCTTTTTTCCAAACATCACGCTTGTCACAAGATTACCTTTATGCAGACTGTTCTTGTTTGTCTCTATATAAAAGTGAACAAGTTGTTTCTCTCAGGTTACTCAAATCTTTCCACATCTACTAATCACTTCTGCTGCCCTTTCTCTGGGTCTCACCTGTTCTGCCCTCTCTGTCTTGTAAGTGAAGTCACCTGAACTTGATTTCAGGGGATTAAGTGAATTCACAGGAGGGAACAACATTCTAAAACAGCTTCTGTTCTCATTACATTATTTGTGCATCGTTAAATTACTTGCATTTTGAGCACTCAGGCTCAGTGAGGATTAGTCAACGTACCACCAACAGAACATATGGGTCTTCCTCCTGCATGGTTAGCTGAAATTATTCCTTCTCTTTTGCATTTTTCAACAAGCTTCAGCTTTAGTAGGTCCAGTACAAAGGATCACACAAGTGCAACCCAAACTGAAAAATTAGGCTTATCATAAAAAGGAATCGTATCTTCTTACTCTTTTTACAGCTACTGTTCCTGACGATACCCAGAAGTCTTCTCAAACTGACAATACAGTTGCTGTTGTAACTAATACATGAAGTACAAAAAAGTTCCCAAAATCATTAACTTTCAGGGACCTTATCTCAGTTTAACAATCCTACTTTCACAGTCAAATTGAATCCTGTTCTTACTTTATTCAAAAGTGTTCACCAGCACCTTTGCTACAGAAGGAGCAAACCATCATACTGACCATTGATCCCAGTGGGAAAGAACATTACAAAAACTACTCTGTAGACTGCTAGTCTGAATATGTGCCAAAGTAGTAGTCTAAACAGTTTTTTTTATCATGATTATTAAGAAGGCTTTTTTCCTTGCAACTTAAATATATCCTGATAGATCATGAACATGTAATTCAGAATCTGGCATTTCCATACTTCCTTACAAAGTGCTTTTCACTCACCTTTCTTAAAGTCTTCATACACATTTACAAATTAACCTTCTGAGCATGCAGAATTATCTAAATTTATAGATAGATATCTAGATTTATAGATGAGAAATCTAAGAAGGTGCAATAACATGTATTGCTGAACTGAAAGAGGTTACATATGTGACTGGAATCAGCTTTTGAATGCAAGAGTGCTTCTTTGTCAGAGTACACTCAACCAACAGGACAAATTAAGGAGCTTTCTTATCAAGCAAACATTACTTTTCTCAACATATATCTTAATGTGAATTTCCACTGTTACAAAACTATTGCAAAACTGCAACAACTCTACTGCAGTTCAAGATCTCCTAACAATACAGTTATTTATGTTTTGTGTAGCTCCTACCAAGGAGGTACAAGTTGCACTCCAGAGGTTTCAGTGTCTACATTAGTCCTGTAAAATATAAATTGACAAAGCCATACAGAAACAAAAAGCTGAACAAAACTTCCTGCTTAAACAGAAGAACAATTACAGACTCAACAAATTATGCTCTGCTCTGTCAAATGCACATACTAAACTGCTTTTACCTTCAGATTTTGGTCTAAATGCCATTAAGAACTTTTTAATGAAGGTAGCCCTGCTCTTGCCTAACACCATGCTCTCAGCTGGCACGCATTCACTTTACACATGGATGCTTTCATTTGGAGATCACCACACCACAATCAGACACCTGTAAGTAGTCTGCTGAGCTCAGTTCACCTGCATCAGCCAAAAGTTAAAAGAAAAAATTTGTGGATATTATTGAAGCTTTCCCTCTAATGCAGTTGTCAAAAGAACAAGTAACCTCTCGGCATACACAAAAAAATGGGATTTAGCATTGCACAAAACAGACTATATTTAGATTAACCAGCAACCAACAAGAATATTGTTATTAGCTCAATCTATTCTGCTCAGAAAGGACACTGCAGAAAATAAAAATATTCACTACATCACATGGAGGAAAGAGTAGAATAAATCAGTTTTAAAATGGAAAAAGGAGGGACTTGATATTTAACAAGAAGAGAGTGAGCTATGAGAGCAAGTACTAAAAAAAATTAACCTATGTTCAGGGTTAAGTGGACACTTGTTTCAGCAGACTCATGTCTGCCAATTAAAAAGGCATTTCTGCATCATCTGCTAAGATTTCTGGTCTCAGGATCCCATGATAAAGCTGATATCCTGCTAAATGCCACTTCTGAGATTATTGATCTGAAGCACGTACTTCTCAGAAGGGCAAGATGTAGAGGATTCTATGAGACTCTCCGAGATCAGTGGAGCATTCCTGTCCTGTAATACTGAATCAAGTCATAACTCCAGTATTTTAAGCAATATTATTTATTTTCCTATCCATATTCTGTTGTTTCTTATCTTGTATTCAAGATGACGTATTCTCCTAGTACACTGAGAACCTGTTTCAATAAAGAGGATTTTCAGAGCTACACATATACAAAATGACAACATTAAGGTATTTCCAAGTAAAACAATGCTCATTTTAAAACAGATACTGCAAAGTAATTCTCTCAGATCAAAGAACATAAACTGCAATGAAACAACATAGAAAAAAGCTAAAGCATCTTAGTATTATTCAGTTAACTTTACACCTGACCTGTCTCTTTGCAACATTTAACAAAATATTATTAAAACCAATACTTGAAACTTCCAAGTATATGATGGAATTTTTCAGAACCAAATAATTTGCACTATGCAATGAGCTGACTAGCATTTAAAAAGAACTATTTTGAAGACATTTAAAGGGTTTCAAGACATTGAAAGAGAGAATACAAAGATTCACAAATGTTGGTGTGTAGATTATACCCAAATAATAAACACATATATAATGGAGACAGTTTTGGTTATTACATTATTCCAGTTTTATTCTACAGGAATTTAGAATAAATTTGTTTAGATCCCATGGCAAAAATCACAGCACAATTCTTTACTGACTGCTTTGGAAATTGCTGAATTATAGTTCTCTTGCTCACATTTTCACATGAACTGCTTCAAGGCAAGATGCTAATTTGAAAAGCCTTAATTTCTGTCTGGAAATATACTTCTACTACACTTGGAGAATACAGATGTGATAATAGCTAAAATAAATTGGGTGGAGAAACTATTTTTCACATTCATTTATCCTGTGCTAACATTCCCCATATTTGACACTTCGCATCACTACACTGTAGAACTTCATCAGTTCCACCACAACCATGGAGACCAAAGTTCATGAGATAACTGAACAGCACTTCACTTACAGATCAGAAAAACTCACAGAAAAATAATATCCAGTCTTGTGTGACATACAATTGTTACTTGAAGAAAAAAACTCAACAATTACTATAAAATATGAGTATACTAATTTGTGACTAAAGCAGCTATAAGCAAATGGGCTTGAAATTAATACTAAAGATCTGATCTAATGGTAATATTGCCATCTTAAACTCTTGCTTGCACTGCACGCAAGTTTGTCAGCTTCCAGATACAGACTAGGCTTGATGTATAATATAGTTAAATAATTTCCATGTTATTGTACTTATTAAGCAAGGGGAGACAGGAACAGAACAAGAGAAACAGGCAAATGCAAAATCTAGACAATAAAAAACCCCCAAACCACAAACAAACATGTGTGTGTATATACAGAATCACAGAACAGAATCATGGAACAGCTTAGGCTAGAAGGGACATCTGATCCAACCCTGGCTGAGGCCAAGGTTAATGCTAGGCCAAGGTGTTTGGGGTCTCGGCCACTCAAGCTCCAGATCTCCAAGAATGGAGGTCCCACAACTCTTTTAAGTGCCAGTTCCAGTGTTTGACCACCATCGTGAGAAATTTTTTTCCTTAGGTTTAACTGAAACTTCCCCTACTATAACATGTGTCACACCTCTCGTCCTCTCACTGATCACGCCCGAGGAAAGTCTGGTCCATCCTCTCTATGGCCACCCATTAGGTAGCTGAGAATGACACTTAGTTCCCCCTTAGCCTCCTCTTCTCCAAGGAAAACAAATGGAGCTCTCGCAGGCTCTTCTCACAAACAGTATATGCATCAATGCAAGTACTTAAATTCTGCAACTTGAAAGCACTGGAAGAGTTAGCAAAGTTAGTCAGCAGGAAATCACACGCTACCTCAAAATTCAAGCTAAACTACATCCAAGCAAAACAAGAGCACTCCAGAGCACCTGCTCACTGTACAATTTACTTATATTAAAGATAAAAGAGCAAAGTGTTCCTACCAGACACTTGCATCACAATAACCACATAATCTAAGTATATACCCTTCAATAATGAGTACAGAATGGAAAAAATAATTTAAAACATGCTAGAGAATTCGTTATTAATTGAAGGATTATATTAGAGACCTTTCAGAACGGATGTAAGCACTAAATAGAAAACAGAATCTCGTGAGAATTAATCTGGATTCTGACATGAAGGTGATTTAGCAGACAGCTTAAATAATATCCTTTTTTACACAGCACCATCCAGTGCGACATGAAATCAACTGGCCAATGAAATTTTGCACCAGCACCTCTTAAAGGTGGTACAAAAAAAGGGAAGTACGAATAACTAAAGAGGAAATACTACCTTTTTTGTACCACCACCTCTGAACTATCGTCCGCTTTATTTTTTCACCTTATGTCTCTAAAATTTCATAAGGCACTAACACAAATCAATTTTTACGTAAAACTTCCCTAATTAAGAAAAAAGTCTTCTTGGATTTTTTATATATATCACTAGAGATAACAGAGTTATCTCTAATGGAAAAAAAATCCTTCCAGCTATTTTTAAATCTTTACAGTTACTTATTATCATTGAATTAGAAAACATGACTGCTTTGACCTTTCTTCGTATAAGATTAAGCCATTGGGCATCTGTTAAGCCATTCAGCAATGTGACAGAGCAATACAATAATTAATGCATTGGTACAATATTTATTTCCTAGTTTGATAAAATGAGAAAAACCCCAGCTATGGCTATACTGTGTTTATATCACTCCTTTTAAAAAACCCTGCCTGCTCTCCAGTTAATTGAAGATGCATTTCAAAACCATATTAACTTTTCATAGCTAACTGGCATCCATGCTTCAACTGCTAACATGATAGCTAGCAGTGCCATTCATCAGTTTTCCTTGCAAGGGTCATTACTCAGTGTTTTATAAAATGAAACAAAACGCATGATGCTAAGCCTCTTCTTATTAGTTAATAAAAAGAATACCTGCTATGAAAATATTGCCTATCTCTTATTAGGAAAACGATTAAATGCATCTCCGCGGGCACAACCCTTCACGTTACATTTTACTAAGTCTTTAAAGGGGTTGGTAATCTTTCAGCTGTGGATCTGAAGCACTTCAGTCTAGCACCAACAGCCAGAAGCAAACACGCAGCATTCTCTTGCCGTCTTTGTAGTAGTAGAATCTAGTAGTAAACTCTTAAGAGGACAAAAGCTAAAATTAGCCAAAGAGAAATCTACTTAAACCACTTTCATCTCTCTGACTTTACAGAATCCCATTAGTGTAAATATTGTCACTTTTCCTGTTACACTGACTCAGCTGAGGCATTTCCAGGACTCTGTGCACAGCTGACGATGACTACTATTACATAATGAATCTACAATGACTTTTATGCTCACCTACACACCAAGTCTTCTAGTAAATGAATTATCCCCATCATCTACTCGACACTACAGTTCAGGTACCACGCGATCGCGGAACTTGAGAAGAAAACCACCTACAAAGCAGGCTGAGTTTACCTGAACTCACTCGCTTAGAACAGAGACTGCCGGTAACGACGGTGACCAGGCCACTCACCTTCCGTGCGGAAAGCGGCTCCCCGGGGGCAGGGGCCGAGCCGCTCGTCCTCACCCGAGCGCTCGGAAGAGCGAGTTTTCGTGACGCGCGAACAAAGGCTCTCACCCTGACGCCAGAGGCGAAAGGCATGCCGACGGTGCCGTCAGCACCGGACAACAAGGACGTTCGGTATCGCTGCCCTAACGCCAACACGACCAGGCGCGGCCGGGCCCGCCGCCGCTCCCCGCGCCCCGCCCGCCCGTTCACCGCCGGCGTCCGCTGCGACATCGCCCGCGCTCCCCAGGACCAGCCTCCTCACCGCAACATCGGCCCGTACTCGACTGCGAGGACCGGGACGGCGGAGGCGGCTGTAGCACCGGACCCGCCGGCAGGCACCGGCTGAGCTCGGCCCAGCCCCTCGCACGCCGCCGGCCCGCTTCCTGCCCGGGGGCAACGGCTCCGGCCCCGTTAACGGCGCCAACGGCGGCCGCGCGCCGCCGGGGAGCGGGGGGAGAGGCCGCCCGGCGCCGCGCGCCTCCTGAGGCCCCCGGGCCGCGGCCTGCCCAGCACGGGGGCAGCCAGCGCGGAGCGAGCGGGGACGCACAAGGGCAGGGCAAGGCGCGGGGCCGCAGGGCGGGAAGGAGGCGCCGGGGCAGGCGCGCCGCTTACCTGGCAGGAGGAGCCGGTGACCCCCGCGGGGCAGACGCAGCTGTAGGCGGCCGGGGGCTGGGGCAGGAGCAGCTGCAGGCGGCGGGGCGCAGCGGAGGCCCGGGCCGGCACCGGCGAGCAGGTGCCGTTGTTGCGGCAGGGCTGGCTGAGGCACGGGTCCCGACCGGGGGGCGCGGCGGTGGCCGGCCCGGGAAGGCAGGCGCGGCGCTGGGCCAAGGCGAGCAGCAGCAGGAGAAGCGGAGCGGCCCAGGGCATGACGGCGGCGTGCGGGAGCCGCTCCGCTGCGGGCGCCGGCGGGCGAAGGAGGGAACGGCGGCGGCTGCTCCCGGCCCACGTTCCCCGGGCAACGCGCAGCCGTGTCCCGGGCGGGGCGGAACCGGCCGCCGCGCGCGCCGACACTGCCCCGGCTCTGGCCACGCCCCCTGCTCTGGCCACGCCCCGTCGAGCTGACCACGCCCCTTTCTCTGACCACGCCCCTTTCTCTGGCCACGACCCTCTGTTCTGGCCACGCCCCCTGCAGCCGGGCGCCCGCGGGCTGCAAAACCTGCAAAATATCGCTGCCGTTTCTGAAAATACTAATTAAAAAAAAAAAAAAAAAAAGCTGTGTTCTTTCTCAATTGAGGCTGTCTGCCACTGAATTTTTTTTCTTAAGTCGATTTACCTTTTGCTGCTCTGGGGCTTTCTTTACTGGTTCCGGTCAGAACTAGGGCTCGCTCTGTATGGACGGCAAGTCGCTCATCCCTATTCTCTGGCCTTCTGTTCATTAGCTTCTGCAAAAGTGAAGCATTGACACCTCTTGTAACTGGCAACGCCTCGCGTCTCTGTCACGGGAGGATTGCTGGCAGCACTGTGATGCGCTCTTTGCAAACCTTCACAGTTCACATGTGGACAAAACGTACATCATGAGCAAACATAACGGGAGGAACTGGACAGGCCCCAGGACTTGTAGCAGCCCAAGCATGAAACTCCATCCCCACACCCAGACTGAAGCACCACTGCTCCTCCATCACCGCCCCAGCCCCTCTTTCCTCCCCTCCCTCACAGCAGCCCGTTCAGTGCCGCGCTGGGCCCCGCTGCTGCCTCTGCTTTTATCTCT
The DNA here is from genome assembly GCA_033124195.1 of Coracias cyanogaster. NCBI lineage: Eukaryota > Metazoa > Chordata > Aves > Coraciiformes > Coraciidae > Coracias > Coracias cyanogaster. The sequence continues at coordinate 44,029 of JAVSBS010019598.1, read as the reverse complement.
CCCAAGTCCACAGAGGCTCCTGCTTGTCCTCTTGTTATCACTGACATGACGTACATCTACACCCGATGCTGAGGTGGCATCTGATGTTAAAGCACCTGGGCTGTAATTCTCCCCATCCTCCTCAATACAAACGTTTTTCCTTGTGCTGGGTTAATGTTTTTCACAGTAGCAGGCATGGGACTGTGTTTTGGATTTGTGCTGGAATCAGTGTTGATAACACAGGGATGTTTTAGTTACCATTGCATAGCGCTTACGCAAAGTCCGGGGCTTTTCTGCTCCCCACCAGCGAGCAGGCTGGGGGGTGCACGAGGAGCTGGGAGGGGACACAGTTGGGCCCAGCTGACCTTTGAGACATTCCAGAATACGTGACACCATGCTTAGCATATAAAGCCGAGCAAAAAAGAAGGAAGGGGCAGACATCCAGAGTGATGCCATTTGTCTTCCCAAGTAAACATTGTGTGTGATGCAGCCTGGCTTTCCTGGAGATGGCTGGATACCTGCCTGCCGGTGAGCAGCAGTGAATGAATTCCTCATTTCCCTTTGCTAGTGCAAGCAGCTTTTGCTTTACCTGTTAAGGTAGCTAGCTCTGTTAATCAATTTAACATTCACTCAGGAGGAGGAAATTAGGAGTAATTTCTGATTTGATATTAGTCACAAGTTGAATGCTAAAGTCTGATAATTGTTTGAATGGGACCTCCCTTTGCTAGCTAGTCAGGAGACAGTGAATTTCATTAAATAGGATTACTGGGTCATGACACTCACTGTACTGTGCATAGCACTTGATCAAGGCAAATACAGCAGAATAACCTTCAGACAAGGTTGTCAACACACAAAGACATCTTAAATTAAAACCACTTTACTAAGAAGCAAATCCAAAAACCTCCAGGCAACGTTTCCTTTGTCTGTAAGAGAAAGAGACTTGACTGGAGACTTGCAGCTCAGGTTTGGAACTCAGACACAGTCATTTTTTTTATACATCAGGTAGGTTTCTCCACATGAGCTCAACACACTGAATGAAGTGGAGGTGGGCTCTGCCTGCCAGGCTGAATACAGTCGACTTTGATTCCTCACTCTTAATGGGCTTTTTTTCTAAGGAAGCCATGGGTTATATTTGCTTCTTTCTCTGCCAAATCTGGTGTGGGCCCTCTCTGCAGACCACCACTGTACCTGAAGAAAGCAGGTAAAGGGATGAATAACTCATTGCAAAAAGAGTAGTATATTTTTTTTTCCTGCCCAAAATGCTTGCTCCATTAGACTGAACCACCTCATCCTCCTCAAAGCTGGCAAGGAGTCCGGAAACAACTGGCGGCCATCAGTGAATGTGTTTGTAAGTGTTAAGGCAAAGATTACATTAAAAGCTGCTTGCTATGAGCTCACAAATCCAGTTATGGCTGATAAACTGCAGCAAGCATCAACGTGTGACTGTCACATAACCAAGCCCCCATTTAATCCAAGTGTATTAGGGTTCCTGACTACCCTAAGGAAACAGTGCCCAATGCTCCCATCTTGGAAACAGCTTGAATACAGTTAATGGAACACAAACACAATTCCTGTTGCCCCCATCGCTCCTGCATTACAGCTCCCTGGGACACCTTGGCTGCGGTGCTCCCCGGCTTACCACTACAAAAGCAGAGGGCAAACCAACTGAGAACAGGAGAGGGCTGGCACAGTGCCAGCTGAGCTCCTGATGGACTGACATACCAGCACGCCGACCACGGCTCTGCACAAGCAGTCTGGTGTTAGGTGAAGCCGTAGAAGTGTAGGCACTTTGCGAACACTGAGACAGAAGCGACCGAGACAGGCACAATCCTTATTACCTAAAGCAACCCTCAAATTTTGCTGTCTTTGCATGTTTGGAGCAATGGCAAAGTGGGTTGCTGGAAAGGTGGTGGTGCTGGTGGGAAGGCTGTGCCCCAAAGAAAATAGCAAAGTGAATTGTCAGAAGAGATCAGACAGTGTAATTTAACCATCTTCCAGCAATTGTGCCAGCAGCATATGGCTGACTTTATTGGATGGGAGTGTCCAGGGCAGTGTGTGAAATGGGTGCATTTCACCCATGTGTGTCACTGATGGAAACCAAAAGTTTACAGGATGTTCTGAGCTTATGTGAGCGCAAATATAGTGAAATGGCCAGTCATGAGGTGAGAGACAGGGAAAATACATAACAAAATGTTAACAGTTTCTTGCAAAAGATAAAGCATCCCATTTAACCATTCTGCTCAGATACAAAGATACAAGATCCAAGTGTGTGTAAGGAAGACTGAGGTGAGTCACCTGGTAAACGCACTGATGTGACCCAAAGCCCTGTTTAGTTATGCAAAGCGTTCCTTATGCAATGCCTTTAGTAGCAAAATACTCAGGGAGTGGGTCAGTTGTCCTCTCCATGGTAGCTCTCTACAACCTGGAAAATGACAAGCATGATGCCAAATGCTCTTTTAGCACAGCAGGAAAAGGACCCCTATTATTAATACAGTTATCATTGTGCATATGTAAGCTGGAGCTACTTTACTACTTCTGATTTTTTTCTTTTTAAAGATCCTATTAAGTCATCCAAGAGTTCTTAAAAATTAAAGAAAACAAAGCAAAGTCCTAGCCAAATAAGCCAGGTGGAGTGAATGGTCAGTATGCCCAGAGTGGTCTCAGTTAAGTTCAAGCATCTGATCATCCACTTAGAAAAAAATACCAAGAGAATAGTATTAATTAGGACATCTATTTCTACTAGGGCTTCTTTACTTTTCATCCATGCAGCCTCAGAGCAAATGGTGATAAAGATGTGTAGCAGGCAGGGCTTTCAGAGATGTGCAACTGCAGCTTTGCTTATTCCATGCAAATTTATAGGAACTGAGGAGGAAACCCTTTTCTAAGTGGAAACCATAATGCCAAACACAGCTGTGTTATGTCACCTTGTTAGTGTGCAGTACCAGTCCCAGCTGGCATGAATTTAGTTATTCCATTAGCAACTCCAAAGGTGAAATAACTCTTTCAAAGCCAAGCCTTTAGAATTAAACATCTTCAGTTCACTGCAGCCCGTGGGGCATCACGGCAATAATGGAGCCCTCTGTGTGATATCTTTCCTCCTCCACTGTGCCTTGGAAAATCTGGCATCATTTCTGTAAAGGATCTGTTGCTGAACTGGTTATAAAATCCGTTTGAATGAAATGCAAATGGCTGCTAATGTGCAGGAACGTTAAAAGAAAAGACTAATTCATTTCTAGGAGCCCTGGTGACGGATCATGGTGTGACATGCTACTGGGAGCGCTAAAGAATAAGCTCCTCTTAGTTAGCACGGATTCAGTGATTATTTATGACCATTACCATCCATCACCGAAAGGGCAGGGTAGTGTTCCTGGGACTGCATCACTCCGGTGCCCATTAGAAAAGCTGTCTGAATGCAGGCTAGCATGCTGGCTTTCTGGACTGGACCTTCTTTCACAGCCTGGAAAAGCATTGCATAAGGAAGTTATTGTTAATTACTCTAAAGTTTTAGAGGGGGTGCTGTGATGTGTGAGAAACAGAGCCACTCGCCTTTACAGCATATGCTAGGAAATGCTGACACAGAGAAGAAATACTCCGCACAGCCCACATTCCTTCCCCTGTAAGTCACCTGCCCCCTTCTCCAAAGCATGTGCGCATAAAAGGCTGTGCCAGGTCTGGCAAGGGACATACTACGAGAGGTAAATCCTCAGTGACAAGAGTCAGGATCTGGCACAAGAGCTGTCTGTAGCTCGCTCAGGCTCACCGCCCGGCACCCAGCCAGCGCGGGGTCACGGCTGCAGGCTGGCGTGGCTGCCTAACGCCAGACTGGGCTGCGTACGCTCGCTCACACCTAGACGTCCGGACACAGGAGGCAAAACCAAGCCAAATGTTTTTCAGTGTTGAACTCTAGTAAGTGCTAGCACCCATTCAAATACAGGGCTTGTGTAATTCAGCGTAACTTCAGGGGAGTCAGGGTTAGTTTGCTGTGGCCAAAGATTTAGCTCCGAGTAACTAATGTTGGAAATTGAAAGGAAAACAATCAGTTAAAAATAACAAACCTCCATCAACGCTGTCATATGAAGAGCTTTATTATTAGCATTTATTATTAGCATCAGAACCTTTCACATGAAGCTGAAAAAACTTCCCTCTTGTACAGCAGCAGATGATCTGCCCTGCCCAATACTCCCGTTCTCGCTGTGTGCTCCCTGTCACTTGGGACCAGGGTACAGAGAGTGGAAAGACAATGGTTCAGCAAAAATGACACAGCCAGTGCTTATTTGTAAACTGACAACTGTATACTGGAAAACACAAAGAGGAAACCAAGTTTGCTTTGTAAACTGTGGTAAGTATCAGCAATATCTGACACAACCATTACATAACGTCCGAGTGAGGCACTGTGATTTCTGGGCAACACTGTAACAGAAACACTGGAAAACAGAACATCAAAGAGAAAAAACAAGTAGAACCCTAAAAAACATGATAATTCAAAGGCTACTGTAACAAATTACTGAAGATATTATACATAGGTATCAAACCCCCAAAATACAAGAAGCAAGCACCATGCATCAAGAAAAACAATTGTCCATGCTCTTAATTCCTTTGTATGAGCACACTGGTTGACTCTTAAACATGGGCCAGCTGTCAGGCTGGGCAGAGCCTGCCTCAGTCCCTCTGCTCCCTCACTGCTTCCCACAGCCCCGGGGCAGAATCATAGAGCAATCCCACACATCTGCTCTGGCTGCTGTGTCCTTGGTCCTGTCAGCCAACAATTCCATGTGTCTCTTAGCAGTGGGAAATGCAGCCGCTCCAGAGTTAGGTCCCCACTGGGACTGTGCAGGGTGCTTGGCTATTGAACAAAACAAGTTTTGAAAGAAAGGCTCAGGCTTGAGTGAGTGTGAGCACCCAGTACCACGGGGATGCTGGTTCCCAGATGGGATAGTGCAGGAGCTCCCCATTCAACAATCTTTTGCATACAATAAGAAAATAAAAGTGTTAAAATTGAGGCACGAGCAAATTGTGGGGTGACCATCAGAAGTGACATGGTGCATCTTTCATTTCAGTCCCTACTGGGTGACCCATCATTGTCTTGGATGTCCAGAACGTGTGTTACATACCCGTCAGGGCTAAGGTGTTCCAACGTGCCACAGAGAAGGTGAGTCAAGTCAAAGGCTTCCTTTCATATTCTGGTATGCTTTCAATATGGTTTTACCTTTTTAAAATTATTTTTGTGCATGTGCTGCAGTGATCTGCACAGGTAAGCTACAGTACTGGTAGAAATCAGCTAAAGATACATCTGAAATGGTCCCAACAGGGGAGTGAAAAATGCCTAGATCTGCACAGTATTCGTGGTGTCAGTCAAACCCTGCCAGTCTCTGAAGCATGTGCAAAGAGCGGCCTTTTCTGTTATGCTTCTAAAGTAGAATGAGGCTCTATTTCTGTCCTGCTATGCTAAAAAAAAAAAAAAAAAGTTAAACTTCAAGCAAAGCAGAAATAAATTGCTGCTGAGTCCATGGTTCAGCAGAGCAGGTATATGCTGCTAGCACAGGGGGAGCAAAAGAGGGTTCAAAAAACACCTCAGCTTTTATTTCCTTTCAAAAATATTTCCAAATTTATGGCCTAAATAGTGTCTGTGAAAGGTAATTTCAACCGGCGTTGAAACTCTGGGGGTGTTGAACATAGGTGTAGGGAAAAAAAAAAAATCATTTGAAAGTATGTGGTGGGTCTCTGTGGAGCAGCTGGCCACATGGCTTCTTGGCTAAGATAAGTGAATTGCAGACATTGTCTTGAAAAGGGATTTTTATTAGTAATAGGGCCAGTTCCATGTATCTATTCTGCTAGGGAATGAGTACATGATCATACTATACTCTCTGAGTGCAGGCTTTGCCTTGAGAATCTGCCTCTGACAAATGCCCCCTTCGGCTGGACCTTTTGACCTCTTGCCAATAAGAAACCCCATGTATTTATCTCAGAGCATGTTTAACTGCAGAACTCCTTTCAGGACATTTTGGAATGACCTCTTCTAGAAAGCACCTCCCAAGGTGATCGTCAGCTGCAAATCAAATTACGTTTAAACTTCATTATTTCTATCTGAATTAGAACTCAGCGAGGTTTGCAGCACTGATTTACTCTAATTAAGTACAGCTTGAGCCAACTACTGAGTCACAACACAGGCTCCATTCCTGAATAAATTTATGACACCGGTTTCTCATGATGGAAATTGTAGCAGGCAGTAACAGATGTTCAAATTGCTCTTCTTCTGAGAGGACCTGCATATCCAGATGAAGTGCTGAAAATTTCTATCTATTTCTTTACCATTTGCTTGGCTTCCACTTGCCTTTAAAGATTAGACAAATTTTCAGAGCTGATCCATCAATGACTATGCGTACACCACAACTGAGCAGGGCTACGGTGTTGCTTTCACCAGCATTTCTGTGGTTCCTCATTACTCACAGAATAAAAAGTTCCAGACGTGCAATTACCATGACTAGATAGAGAGGGCTGGTTATGGCTAACACCTGCCTTTTCTGTGGCTTTGCAGGTGATTCCTAATGGGCTGATGGCTTTAAAGCAGTAGTACTTTACTGCACACTATGAACCCTGTGCAAGCTTCCTCTGACCCATACCATTCCATAAATACCTAATGGCCATTTTATTCAGACAAAGGAAGCACACGAGTACAATTTAGTAGAAACAAATGATGTTTCGTGTCTTGGTAAAGGTAAATCATAAAATGATTTATTTTTCCACGCTGCCAGTGTTCTCCTATCAGATATTTTGATGACTGCTGATGTTGGTACCTGGCTGGTGTGGACCTTGAGCGAGGCTGGGTGAGATTTCCTGCTGTCCATGCACGTGCTTGCGGGACCACTGATGCTCAAGGGTTTGGTGACACCTGGTGGTGGCAGCTCTGACCTGTTTTCCACCAACCAAAACCAACAGCCGGAACTTGGCAGGACCTGACGGGAAGAAATGAGCAGGAGAGGTGTGGAAAGGGAGAGGGGAGCACTTGTCACATTGTCTTTCTCCTGCTGAGTGCATCCCAGAAGCGAGTACTGTGGTTTGGGAGGTGTTGCTGCAGCTGCAGGTGTGTCGTTCCCCGCCCCGCCTCATTGCTCCCCGATGGGCTGTGCAGGTTTGGCCAGGTCTTGGGCTTTCCCAGCCTTGAAGCCTACTTGTTTGTAGATCAATTTAGTACGGTTATGCCGCAAGGACATTATGTGAGTTAAGTCATTCATTAACAGATCTCTTTAAGCTCATCAGTGAAACCCATTACAGAAATCACAGAGCATTACTTCTGAAGATGAAAAATGCTGTGTCTGGCTGCATCTCCTGCTAGCTGTTGTCCTTTCCGGCATTACTCTATTTCTGCTGTAAAACCTTTTGAAGGGCATAAGAGAGCTGGCCTCTGCCTGGCCTGGTCCTCTGCATGGCCAGTCCCCTTTTATCTGTGTCTGTGGGTCATGGCACAGGCTCTCGCCGAACCACTACGCCGAGAAAAGATTGTGAGACCTGCTTGAGTGGATGTTGGGTCAGTTGTAGAATTTACTTCTTGTGAATGGAGCCAGTTTCCACCAGCCAGCTCTGTCTGCCCCGAGCAGGCAGTTCTGTGGCAGTGCGGCTGCTGCGGCGGCTCAGCCCAGGGCTCTCATGCCACAGCTGCTGCCAGCTGTGCCAGATGCTGGATGGTGGTTTCCTGGTGTGGAGTTTCCTAAACACCAGGGACTGAGGAGAGACCACTAGGCTTGCTACACTTACAGCTGTTTCAGAATTGAGCCCTGGTTTTGAAGTAAAAGCTTAATACCTCATCTACTCAGCTCTGATTTGCTCGTTGTCTTTCTTCCTTCAGACATGCCTTACCACCTGCACTGCCCTGCAGCGCCCGTCCCTAGAGAGCCCTGAGACTTGCTCCCTGACATACACAGATTTTTCTCCAAGACAGCTTTTCATCGCAGCTCGGTTTGCTGATTTGATGATTTTACCGGTTTTGTCTTTTGGACTGGATTCTGTGAAGTCTTGCACAGCCCCGACACCTACTCCCAGAACCAGCCAGAACTAGAGTTACTCAGCATGTCAGGCACTAGTACTGTAGGCACTCAGTCTCAGAATATATTTGGAGAAGGAAACACAGCATGAATCGAAAGAGCAAGGAAAGCTGGTGCCAGATAAATACAGACAGAATTATGACTGCTAGACAGCTGTGTTTCCAGCTTTTAAATTTTATCTAGACTGTGGTGACAAAGACAGAGTGTTGTTACGTGTGCCAGACTTCATGCACATCTTCCTTTAAAGCGTGAGTTTATACTGGACGGATCCCCAAGGTGCCTGATGCTTGATCTTAGAAATCATAGTTCAATGGAAATAAAGTGCTCAGGAAATAAAAGACAAATGATCTTTCCAAAACATTTTTGGTAATTTGATCCTTCCCTGTAAACAAGAGACAATACAACCTTCTGGGACTCCTGTTAGCCAACCCTGTCCGAACTGCAGTGACAGCAGGATTTCAAAACTATTTCACAATTGTGTCTGGATGAAATGTGTTTACTATATGTAAATGAACGAGACATTCTGTTCTTTTGGGGTTCATCAGATCCTCACTGCGTTAGCCAGTTTGGCACATGCAGGAAAGTGGCCGCCTTCAGAAGGCGCTGGACAGACAAATGGCTGTTTGTCACTGCGGGTTTCCACGCTTTACCAAAAAGAAATACTGAAGTGCAAATTTTTGGCTCAGAAGTAATTTAACTTGATGCTTGCTTATTTTGCTAGCTAGAAATAATGGCAAAGTTAGTTATTCAATGAAACAGATGTGGCATCAGAACTTCCTGTGCAATAAATCACTGTTGCATTGTTCACATTTTCAAGCAGCATGAACTCAAAACGTGGCTGGTCCCAACAGCTTGAAGCTGTTGAGAACTTCCTTTAGTCGCGTGGCATGGTATGCGTGCCAGCCAGCCCCCCTCCCACCAGCCGTGGGAAGCCCAGGCTCTGCTGCAGACGGGCAGGCTGCGCCTTTACCCGGCTGGTTCTGTTTCTGTGTAGGTATAAACTCTGTCTCTCTGCTTTTCTGTTCCCTGTTAGGATATCACCTGCTGAGTTACAGAGGCTTCACCACTGTGGCGGTAGTTTGCATCTTGGACATTTTATCTGCGTACCTCTAAATGGGACTGTGAGTCTACCTGGGCCAAAAATTTCTGCTCTTTTGTGAGTCTTGCTGCAAAGGATGACTACTGAGGGTCAGAGTCTGGGGCACTGGCACAGGGGTGAAATAAAGAGCTTTTTACTGTTCTTCAGCCTCCTCTACACTGCTGTGCAACCACCTCTACTGCTGACAGAAGCCCAGCTCAGGCATGTGTGTTCATCTCAGCTGAGCAGAGGATTCGCCCCATGGAAACTGCTGATGGCTGTGTTTATCCCAGCCAGCGATGGCCTTGTATAGTGCTGAGGAACAAATGCGTGGCTGGACAGTGATTTATTGTTCCCAGGCCAGCAAGCGACAACAGTTGTTATGTGCTTAGACTATTACTTTTAAATCTGGACTCATTTTTGCATTGTAGAATTTGTTCAAAGTCCCCTGCCTCTCAAGCTGTAGTTAAGCAAAGTAGCCAAGTAGAGAACTGATGGAAATGCAAACGGTTCTGAAATATCAGACTGTAGCCTACAACAGAGAAAAGTACTACGCCCCTCAGTCAATCAGTCACTTTAATTGATAGTGGCCATGTTTCAAAAATTCAGTGAAATTAATAACATACAGTTACTCTGACCTTGGAAAATAAATAGCAATGCCCTGAAGACACACTGAAAACATGTAAGGAAGTAGAGCTGTTTTCTCCGGTTTATTCATTGGAAAAAAAGCCAAGGAATACATTTTTCCAGATGATTTACAATGTAGTATGCTGATACTGGTCTTCCAATAGCAACAATTAAAACAGCTTGCTTGTGTAACCAGATTGCAGACATTATTTTCACCGCTAGCCCCTGCTTCTTCAAACAGCATTAATTGCTAAAAAACTGCTGTTCCTTTTGAACACAAAAGCGTTTGATTTTTCATCGTTTGTGTGTGGAGATTTTCCCCTTCTTTTGTTCCAAAACCTACTATTAACCTGTTAGTGCTAAGTCCACACAAGAAGGTTCAGGTCTGAGCTCAATACGTACATCTCCCAACTTGAAAGTGCTTTTATACTGACGTTTTCCCGTGAGTGTTTTAAGAAAACAAGGTCTGACAGGCTACATCATCTTGGGTCTTCAGTCAAGAATTCCCTAAAAGTCAGAAATGAGCTCAGGCCTAAGTTTTCAGTTTGTATCTTTTTATTAATAGCACTGTTTGAAATCAATTCCTGAACAAATAATTTGAAAACTGTTGTTTAAGCACAAAGGGAGGCTCTTCTCAATGAAGGACTGCTTGCAGGCTCTAGATCTGTAGCTCATCTTCTCAGTTTAATTCTACCAGTCATTTTCCCAAATAAATAAGAACTGGAACAAATATGAATCTCCTCCGTTATGCAGAGCACAACAATTGCATTGCTTTAGTGCAGGAGGCTGCAGGCATGCTCGAAAAATGAATGGTTCTGCTGCTTGGATGAATAGAGATGAGAGTCATTTTAGCCCATGCTTCATTAGGAACAGTGGAAAGAGACACCCAATGTGAAAAGAAAAATTAAATGTTTTTTCAGCATTTCAGTTTTTCAGTAGAAAGATAAAAAATAAACTTTTTAGAATGATGACGAAAGCCTTCACAGAATGGGACTGAACCCCCACGCAGATGATCAGAGAAGCTGTCCTAAACACTCATGGCAGCAGCCGTGTTCTTGTCCTTCTGTGGCAAAGGTGGGCATGTAAAAACCCAGTCAAAGCAGATTGTGGCTTAATAGCAGGTGGCCTTTATTAAAAAGTCATTATTAGCACGTACCACTCAGTAGTATGAGATTTTTAGCCTATATCTTTACCCACCGTTACTGTGCAGTTAACGCTGGTTGAGACTCTGTTCTTCAGTTGTTTTTGGCTGCTCATGACGTCTAGGGGACCATGGAGAGGCAGATCTGCCCTGGGGCTACTCTGCATTACACCAGCAGTGAACTGCTCAGCCCTAGAAGTTCAGAAAGACGAAAATAATATTAAGGAAACTTTCATTCCCCTCCCATTGTAGACACGGTGGTCCTATGTATCTGAGCCAGTATTTCTAGAAGTATCAGTTTTGTCCTAGTGATTGCGTTTCCTTGGAGAGCAGCTCAGACCCACGATTCCAGCTGAAATCAGCTCCACATTTAGCCATCACCTCTTGGACGACTTAGCCCTCTTGGGATACTCTGATTTGCTTGGTAGCTTTCTGTAAAGAGTGCATTTTGGACTGAATAAAATAAATCTGAGAAATTTTTTACCAGTTCCTGAAGATGCAGCAGTTAATACAGCTCCCATTCGAAATGCCTCCCTCTCTCTTCGATTTGTCAAAAAGAATTATGAAGGAGAGCAGGGGTCATGCACACTGCAAATGTGCTTCTGCTAAAGCAGCGTATTCCTGGAGGAATAAACACAGACAGCACTGAGATGGTTTGTCATCATTAGAAACTGTCCGAGTTCCATCATGTCTGGAGAAGCAGACAGGCTGGCAACTGCACAGAACCAAAACAAGAATGCTCACGCTGAAAAATGCAATGAACTTTTTTAGTCTGGGGCACATGGCTTCCTTCAGTGGGTGGCAACGAATAAGGCGGGCTGCTGGGAAGGAGTTCGGCGTTCAGCTGCTTCAGTGGCCAGCGTGGGAGCAGGCTGGCTGGCAAACCAGCTCCCCTTGCTGTTGCACCTCAGTGGGGTGATCTCTCAGTGAACGGCCAAGGAACTTCTTTTCCTTTCAGAAAAACTGATAATTGATATAAATAATTTTCCAGAAAAATAGAAAAACAGCCTTGTCAGTATTAACAGCCCACTGATGTGCTGCAAAAGTAAAGTTTCTATGATTCACTTTTTTTGAACGTGAAGATGGGACATGGCAATGACAGTATTTTTTAAAGAAGCCTGAAGAAAAATCATTCATTTGGCAAACGTATATTGAAGAAATGCTGGCATGGCCTTGCTGCTGCTTCTTCCTCATCTGTAAAGATGCTAGTTACAAATATTAGCATGAAAAGTTAGCTTTGCTCCTGTAAGATTCATAACTAGAAGATTTTGCTTAGGCACTGGTTTCCTCTTGAATGACGGTCACTAATGCTCTGTCGAGACGGACGGTCTGGAGGGAGGACGACTGCACCGCTCTGTTGGATCATCTGGCTTCTTTTCCCCTCTGGAAAATACATGTAACAGTGGAAATATTGATGCCACATACTGTAATTAATGGCATAGCTATTTACAGTTTTAATGTGCAACTTCATACAGCAGTTAAAAAAATGTGATTTCAAAAAATAAAAATATTTCCCTGTGTCTAGGCTGAAACAATTCTCCCATGAAGATGAATACAGGCAGAGCTGGGCACACCATTGCCAGCTGCTGGGATCAGAGAGGGGAATTGGGACCATGTGAGCATTTAACAGGGTAGGGTATAGTGCAAGAGGGGAAAAAAGGGAGGGACTAGAACTACCAACATAGAAAACTATGAACTTTGATATTTTCTTGAAACTAACTTTGTCCTAGATTCTGCCAGAACTCTCTCAAGGCTTGTGCCTATCGCTGCACTGATCCAAAATAACAAAGAATGCAGCTTTAAAAACATTTGGCTCATAGGCAATAGCTTGTTAGAGCATGAGGCAGCTTTCTGGTGTACATTTTTCACGTCCTGCTACAAAAAGATCAAAACATTGCGAAGGATGTGTATTCAGCTGAGAAATATTAAAAACGCCGCTTCTAGCTTAAGACATACTTTTGATATTCTATCTGCTGCACATCTAAAACTGTCAGGCTACAATGAAACCTGTCACCTATATTTTACACTTGCATTAAGTGAGAACGTGAAAATTGACCTCTAGTAACGCTAAGTTTGACAATTCTTGTACATACAGCTGTTACCAAAATGATTTTATAAGCCCAGGCTGTCAAACACATCCTCTTGTAATCTTTTGGGAGACAGAATGCTGCACTCTTTTTTAAAGCCATTTTTACTCTTACAATGTTCTCTCAGGTCCTATTAAATAATTTGCAGTGAGTTATTCTGTTAGGCAGAAAAGCCTGTCAATGCTGAAACTGGGAATTGCTCTGTCAAGCTAGAGATGCAAAAAATCCCTAATTTGTAATTGAATCCACGTGTCCTTTGAAATGAAGTAGCTAATCTAAAAGTAAGCAAAAACTGAAGTGTTTAAAAGTACAAGTGACAAGTGATATCCCGCCCTGGCTAGCTTCTAACTTCAAAAGCTGTAACGGTGTGGTTCAGGTGTGGGCATGGAACTCTGTGGTTCCATTTTCCTTTTTGCACCACCTGTATCGCTGCACAGTCTGAGCCCTGGCACCTCCTCAGCCAACATCTGCTTAACTCCATCCTGAGAGCCTGAGCCTAATCCTGTGCGTAAAGTTGGGCATATGCCAGAGAGCAGAGCTTAGCTGAGGCTTTCACATACACACTTTACACCAGGACACACTGTAAATATTGAAAATAGTGATTTGCGGTTTTGTGACATACTCCTTTTGAGGAGGCACAGAAAAATGTCTCGATCAAACGCCTGGCAGTGCTGCCCTCGGCTCCAGGGAAGGGCTGCTCTGCCAGGACCCTTGGTGCACATCTCCACCTCTCATTAAATCAGATGTGATGTTACTGGTCTCCTGGTGCGTGTTCAGGACACTGCTCAGAAACAGAAATGCCTTCATCTCCCTCCATTTTCAGGGAGTTTTCCTGGGAACTTTGACACTCTGTGCACGCTCACCTGTTTTATACCAGTCAGACACTGCTGCTGGAATGACATTTTTGCTTGACACCAGTGTGCCTTTTGCTTGACACCAGTGGATTCCTCTTGGTACTGATGCTGACCTGTTGAGAGTCGGCTACGACCCTTCCCTTTTCGGTCCTGACCACGACACGGCTATTAGTCATCCCCCTCGTGCTCAAACTGCTCGTTGCAGAGATCTGGCAGTTCCATGATCTCTGCAGTTTGTCACAAAATATCCTCTCTGATACGAGCCTGGCTCTACTGCGCCCGTACACCCTGCAGCCATGGCGTTTCCGTCAGGGACTGACGGACTGCTCTGCCGGCAGTAGCTCAAAAGCAAATGTGTCCAAGTGCTTCTTGCTAAGCTGACACCTAAGAATTTGTTTTCTCCTTATTAATGTACATTATAAACTCTCATTGTGTCTTTATTTCCTGTTTTGACATGACTAGAAGTTGTACATAGCTTAATAACATGAAATGTATTTGTTGGGCTGAAATGAAATTTTGCTTTCATTCAAGCCTTTCTCCCTATTAATCTTCATACTGTGTTTTGGAGATGTCTGTTGGGTTTATTTAGTTTCATTTGTGTATGTTGTGCTCAATATTTGCTGTGCTCAACTGTTCACTCACACCCACATGTGTAAATTCAGAGTGACTACTGTAAAACCAACAAAATGATACCTTAGATTCAGTTGTAAGAGAAGAAGCACCTGTGATTTCAAGGTTTATTCTTCAATCACACTCACATCGAATGGATTTGGAGATCAGATCTGCTCTGGAGAAGTCTTCTTTTCTTCAGGTGCTGTGTGGTCCTGGCTGAACAGATGTGGGGGTGATGACTTGCGTATGCTTTGCCACAAACAATTATCCACAGGTTGTGCCTCAGGAAAGGGATTCTGGCCACACACTGGTTAATGAAAGCTGTAAGGTCACGTTACCTCTTTGCCTGAAACAGAATTAACACCAGAGATGCTGAAAATGTCATTTTGGCATCCTCAGAGTGAACAGGGAGGAGATCTGGGGGGAAGGCGAGGGGACAGTATGTACTGGAATGTTTATTACCTTGTCCTTGCCAGAAAAACTGAAGCTTAATGTTTCTGGGCACTATTAGTGGTTGAGGTGAACTGAATTTATGGCTCTTAGTCACTTGCTTATTTTGGAAGGGTATCTGAACACACATATATTGGAATAGTGTCCAGGACACCTCTTGTGGCATTTAAATCGCATAATGAATCACAAGTTGAGGATATGATTCAAGATCTTAAATTGCACTGTCAGATTTGTGACTCACAGTCAGTGACACCAAGTCTGGCAGTGTTCTGAACGATGCCTTCAGGAGCAGCAATTTTTGATCCCTGTTCTAGCGGTCACAAGGTCGGGGTGGTGCGGGCGGCCGGCACCTTGCCCAGGAAGCACTTGCAAAGAGCCGTGCTCCCGAACGTTCACCGGCTGTTCTGAACTGCAGCAAGAACTTCAAAATGCGATCCCCTCAAAATACAGGGTTCATGCTGTATATACACAATTGCAGAGAACAGTAAAAAGGCTTTTTATCTCCCATCTCCTCTACTTCTCAGTGTGCATGGTGGCAGAGAGGCAGCACCAGCCAGAGCTCTCCTGCCCATTGCAGCAGCATCTTTGCCTATATCCTTCTGTGCTAGACCGGCTCGTACCCCTGCATGCTTGAGCCTGCTGTGACTGGCAAGGACGGTGAGACTGGCCAAATTATAATGCTTCAGGGCTACGCTGCACTGCTAGCAATGACTGCACCAGCAACAAGGCGCTGGGGATTCAGGCTTCTTAAAGAAAAGACTTATTTAACAGGAAGAATAAATAAACCCAAGAAAAATGGCACTTTTAAGCAAGGAGATTAAGGAATAATCAGTTCGGTTCTGTAGGTGCTCCGAATATGCTGTGGAGGAACCTCAGACTGAGAGGAAGAAAGTAAGTTAGCTAACTATTCTTAACATGGCCAAATTAAAGACACTTTTAAAGTTACCTTCACAGTTCTCTTGCCAGTTTGAGAGGAATTCTGCTATACCCAGTGGGATCAAAAGCTGCACTGGGATCCAGCCAACAGCAAGTACCCCTTCCCTAGTTCTGGCTGTCTGTTTAGTTACCTTTACTGCAGTAGCCACAGGAACAGTTCACAGGTCTCTCTAAGGACTGCACACTGAAACGATAAACAATGTTGTAAATCAGGCATTTAGAAAATGTCTGGGAAGGGTTATAAGAAGAATGTCTTTATAAGATTATAAAGAAATCATAAGCAGCCCCTTTCTCATGTAGTTTGTCTACAGATGCTGACAGACAAAGTCATACAAGTGGCTTTGCTGCAAGAAAGCCTCTGAGATCTTAAGGTTACAATTTGGGTAACAAAATTAAGCAGAAGACAATGTGCTTCTAAACCTCCTTCTGTGATTCACACAGCGAATAGTGCCACCCACATCTAATTGTGCTTGGCTGAACCGCCAAAACACTAAAATCTGTGAAGAAAGCAGCCTGCTGAATTTAAAGTGGGTGCCATGCTTTGAGAGAGCATCTTCCTAGGACAAACACTCCAAGCTGGGGGAAGCCCAGGATGACTTGAAGTCTGGAATTATTGTTGAAGTTAAATAATTTCCTCATTGCTGACTAAGTACTAAAGGGTGCAAAGCTACTGTCTGTAGTTGCAGAGGATACACAAGTAGAAATTCTCCACCAGAATCTGTTGTTTCAATAGAAAGTCTGTTCTTTCAAGATGCAACAAACCCAGGTCCTGAGCCAGCAAAGCACTAACACAGCTCCTGGATAGCAAACCCAGGGTCCGTTCCGATTACTCAGCTGTTCGGTTTTCTCACGTGTATTCCTGTGCTTCGCTTCCACCTGGCCAATGTGGCTCAGTGAAGTGACAAAGCCATGACAATACCTTCCTTCCAGCCCTTCCCAAACGCTCTGCTTTCCCTCCCAGAGTTCCAATGGCAGTTCTGGCTGATGCACCAAGGCGTTTGCTCTCCATGCTGGTCAGACCCTGGCTCCTGATGTCCACGGGATCCCCCAGCTGCGTGGGCCCATGCTGTTACCTCTGAGACTGCAAATCCAGCACGGCAGGAACTCCCACATTCTGCTCACAGCCAAGAGAATAAAATCACTGTCCAGGAAATGGCTCCCAGGCAAAATAGCAATAAAACTACTAATGCTTGTGTAGTAACATTAAGAACACACTGAGCAGCCCTGGAAGATCTAGGGGAGACTGATCAGCATCCTGCAGGATAAAGCTTTTTGTAGGCAAACATGAGCAAATTTTATCTATGCCTCAAGATGGCAGAAAGCAGACCAGATTGGAGACAACAGGTAACTAAGATACACCACTAGATTCTTGGAGTTTTTATGTCAGGAACTATTCTTTTTTATTTCTGCTGTGGTTTAAACCCCTTACTGATGCCCAGGCAATCAACAGAGTTCCTGCATCTCGGGCATGTTACAGTCTTAGTGTAAAAGAAGGAAGTTCAGCCTCATTATCTCACGAAACAGCTTCCTCAGTCCAGGCTGGGTAGAACTAGTTAAACCCCCAACAAGTGATGCTGTGTGCTAGGTGCTTTCTCTGCTGCAAAGCAATGGTTGTTTTTCAGCTACAACAGACGGGGTTGGTGACAGGCTGACGAGGACGCACACAGTAAAACCTGTGCATCTGTCAGGAGAGGAATTTATTGCCTTTGTGGACAATCATTTTGGATTTACATAGAACCTAGCCTTCAATTTGGGCTCTGGTCTAGGACCAAGGACTTCAGGCATAGTAAGCAATTACTACAGGTTACTGTGGGCCTGAAACCTTTTTATTAAAAAAACAAATCTTTTGCTATTTACACTGCTAGTGCAGTAGGTGCAAGTCTGAAAGTGACAAACTTTCGCTGGAAATCCTGTATTCACTGGGACTATCTTATATCCCAGCTCTGGCATGTGGTTGTTTTGTGGTTTTTTTTTTCAATATTCTTTCTTCCTTTCCTAACACGAGCTGCCAGTTAACCTCACTCTTTGCTTAAATCCTCCTAAAAGCACACACCTATTTATTTTGTCTTCAGCATAACAGCAATTACAAAAAACAACACCCAAACACTGTATGATAAACTGAGTGCCAGCACATTGCTGGTAAGTAGGTTTAGTTTTTGCCTGGTTTATTCCAAGAAAGAAAGTGCTCAGACTTGTTTTCCTTTGAGGAGAGATAAAATAAAAAGAGCATTTAAGCCCCATATTGTCACTAGACCACTGAAGGGGAGCAAGGATATTCTCTCATCTCCACTGGAAGATCAGATCTCTGGCAGTGAGGTCTGACATGGGACTAGCAGTGGTGTTTCTCTGCTGGCTTTTCCATCACTTTCAGTAGCCACCATTGATATGAAAACCCACCTTTTCAACATGTTTTCATCCGGAAGACCTTAAAGCTGTCCTGTAGCATTCTGTTCACCATCACACCAGTATCATGCACAGGTCTTTCCTCTCATTAAGATGTATGATATGAAAAGAAACACAAAAGAGAGAAGCACAAGGACATCAAGGGTTTTATTCCCACAAACTTTGCAGTTTTTCAAACTGTTGTCCCAACCTGCCCCTGAGGAGCACCAGGAAACATGGGGCATGTATTGCTGTTGCTCTTTTGGCCTCCAACACTCATCTGTTGCCCAGTGAAACATCTCTCAAAGGACGGCGTGGTGTCACACCTGTTTGAGAACATGAGGGAACCAGCTCTTTGCATAAACAAGATCCATCCTCCCTTTACCCTGTGAAATGTGGCCAATGATACCTTTTTTTTTTTTTTGTGGTATTATCTGCTAGCCAGTGCCCTCCACTTTGTGCAAAGCACGATGCAGAGAGTCATTAACACCTGAGAAGGGTGTAATAATATTCTGTGCTTTGCCACCTATTATATATAGACTTTCGTACTTGGCTGAGCAGATTAGGTAAAGTGCAATAATTGAGAAAGGAAGACTGTGATATAAAGAAACTTACATTCTTTTGTAGCTTCTCTGTCCCTCCTACTGCAGTGGAAAAGATACATTAAAATTAACATTCTAAGGTGGGATTTTTCAAAGCAAACGATGGCTGTGAAGTGTCCAAAAGCCACTGACATTCAATGGGAGCTAAGTTCTTTACCCCTTTAAAAATTCTTAGCCAAAACCCATTAATGGCCACTTCAAAGATGTAATATTCACAGTTCTAGAAGTCATTTTCCTAACAGCCTTTCATTCTCATTTCCAACAGGCCCTTCTTCCCTAGATCCTAACCCCCTGTTGGGGTACAAAACCAAATTGCTTCCATGTCCTTTGTAATTCAAAGCTCAGCTTTAGCTCTGAACCTTTCTAGGCATTTGTTTTTATATTTAATGACACACAAAAATCTCTGCCTAAAAGAAACACAATGGAAGTCTTTAATATTGCTTTTCCGTCTTTATCTTACCTCACCCATCATTACACCTCTTATAAATGAGCATAGGTACCAGATAAAAATATCATCTAGATATTTTGACTTCTTACTGTGAAGCATTAATTAATTCTCATGCTGTATCTCTTGCTTATGGTCCCTTCTCATATTTTGGCAAAAATTGATTTGCCCCCACCAGGATAACATCTCACTTTGCCAGCCTTCCCTTCTAAAACAGTGTTACATGATTTGTAGCCTCTAGCTTGTGGCTTGTCACATTTTTTACTTCAGTCATTTATACTAATTTTTCTCTCCTCACCAATCATAGCATGGAAAGACTTCGTTGATTAAATAAATCAGGTACAAAAGATGTGATCTGACCTGAATTTTTGCAATTAGCTAATTAACCCACCAGAAAACAGGTTTTAATTGTATGTTAATATACAATCATTTGAGTCAAATGATGCTGTAGTAGGAAAACCTTAAAAAGAATCTGCTGTGCTATATTGACCCCTCGTGGCTGGTTCACCATAATACGAAGTATTCACCCAGACCAGTGTAAAGAGAAGGGACTACAATATAAAACCGGCAGGAAAAATGTTTCCATTGTGAGTACGCACAGCGAATGGGAGCCTGGCAAAGGGTGTCTGGATCAAACTCAGTTTAAACTTTCGGTTCGATCCCAGTCCAAATTCAGGTCTTTGTGTCCTTCAGTGCTGGACACAGGGCCAAGACCTACATGTTTCTCACTTTTACTACCATTCAGGTCTCTGTGGGATCCAGCCTTTGCACGTGCCCTGAGCTTACCTCAGATGGCAGCATCTCCGGCTGACAAGTCGTACTTCAGCCTCCACACTAAAGTGGTGGGATAAAGAAGCAGCAGCTTTTGTTGCAACGGCACCTGCTGCCAAAACGGAATGAGGTTCACATTATATTTGCAGAAGGAAATGCAAACTTTGTAGTATGCACGTGGACTAACCCTCTGGGAAGGTGGAATGGAATGAAGATGCTGCACACGAGTGGTCTGTTCTAGCATGGGCCCGATGAGGAGGAGCCGGCAGGATGCTGGAAACAGGCAGATGGGCTGTGACAGACCCCAAGACAGCTCATCTGCCCAACAGGCAATCGCTGCATTTGAGGCCATTTTCACACAATCATCCTGAGCAACATGCCATGAATTTACAAAGGAAAGGAACTGCTGAAATGTTAATGGAGGGAAGGACTTGAAGAGGATTCAGATAAATCAGGTACTCACTGTGCTCTAGCCAGCAGTCAGTGAATCACTGTGACGATGTCCCGGGAAGACTGCCTGCACTGTACGGCCCCCGAGGACAAATAACCCAATAACAAATAACCTGCTTTGGTTCATTGCCTTGCAGAGCTGGGGACTCCCTCCACCAATCAACAGCATCACATTGAAATCCAAAGTTAATGGTTTCAGGAAAGAACAGTACTTGAATCATGGCTGTGGCCTCCCGTGTGCAAATTCTGTCCCACAATTCAGGGCTAGTTATCCAGTTTTGGGGAGAGAGGGACCTGGGCATCAGGGAGTCCTGCCTTTCTCCTGCTCGTTTTCTGTTTGGAGTAACAGGAGGAGGCTGCCTGAGGTGAGCCAGTGTGAGCCACTGCTGGTGGTGGGATTCATACCAGGAGCTGCGGTGATGCTTTGGTGAACCACGGACCGGTCTTGGATGCCTGTGGGCAAGAAGGGCTGAGCTGTGAGGCTGCTGTCACTGATGGTAGGGGCTGACTGGGTTGTTGGTGTATCGGAAGGAGCTGGGCAAGGGAGAGCAGATATAGGGATTTTCATGCACAGTGGGGCCTCTTGGGTTACTAGAGAAGAAACCAATCTTTGAGGAGAAGTGTAAAGGCAGCATGTCCTAAACCTGAATTGCAAACTTGTGTCACTACGGATAGAGGTAAATTGATTGCTGTCTTCTCCCACCTCTCCATATGTACTTCTTCTCAGTATCCAGAAAAGGAAAAGACAGCTCTGTGAAATTACAGACTCTTTCTCCTCTGAGTCAAAGGAGAGGTGGAAGTGGTAGGAAGATGGAAAAGATGTGGGAAACAGATATCAAGGCAATGCTCTAAACACAGTCCAAGTTTCCTTTTTCTTTCTTATTCTTTCCTTCAGTCTAATAAGAACCTCTGAAATCTCTTCATGCTCCTTTAAATCTCCACCTTGCTACCCCTTGGGATCTTGCCCAAACCCCCTCCTACCCACCACATCTTCTCACATCCCCTCTGCCCTGCTCTCTGGATATCTGCAGGAGGGAGCGCAGCGGGTGCCTGGATGACAGCCACCGACCCTGCTCTTGCTGCTCTGTGGTTTACACAGCTCCTGCAATGGATACACACTGACTCGTGAAAACCAGAACAGATGTGAAAAAATTAGCTTCACCACCTGTTGCTAGTGTAATGGATTTAATTACTGGCAGACAGCTTGAATTATTTTGAGGTCTGCTACAAAAGGAAGATTTTTTCCCTCTGTGGGAGGCGCTTGTTGAGAAACCTGTGGTTCCAGAAAGGCAAACAGCTACAGGGGACAACCCTGTGCAATGAAACCCCCTGGTTCCTGACAGGGTCCTCCCTGCCAGGAATTTCCCCTTGCACCGTTCTCTGACATGTTAATTATTTCTTTGCCTAATTGAGCTGACTATTGTATAATGCTGGGTTAATAGTTGGGTTCGATGATCTTAAGAGTGTCTTCCTACCAAAATGATTCTGTGATAGCTGACAGGCAGCATTCTTTACGGTATGCTTCCCTATGGCTCCTACATGACTTACCTGTCCCCAGCGGCTCATGTTTGCCGGGGCTCAACTCTGGGAAGACAGCGACTGCTCACGCAGACGTACCGGTCTGCTGCATCACTGAGTGCTTCTACTGACGTACTTTGTGCTGGGTGAGAGGCACACTGCGACAGCTTGGGCAGGCCTACAGAGCCCCACGCCTGTGCAGGGAACAGGGGTATCTCTTTCGGAGTACACCACGTACCACATCTACGAGCTTTTCTGGTATCACCTCTGTGAACCAGGCTCCTGGACTCAACATACCCATTTCAGACCTGGTAAGGTGAGGATATCCACAGGTCTTCACTGGTGGTCCTTAGTAAAACCATCCTTGGGGCAGATCTTCACCGGGTATCAGAGGAGTGGAAAAAGCTGTTTAATTTGGGTGGAGAGCACAGCGTGTCCCTTTCAGACATCCTGGAGACCTCAGCAATGCTGTGGCTGCAGCAGAAGCATCCTGGTGCACTCGCAGGGCAACACGGGTGAGGTTCCTGTAAATATGTAACTGGAAGATGAGTCCATCACATGCAGCCTGTGCTGGGATGATCATGCTTGCTGTACTCTGAGGAGTATTACACAAAGATCATTCTTGGATCATTTCTATCGCAGGATCCATTTCTTCCCTTGGGCATTCCCTGGCAGCAGGGAGAAGAGCTGTCAGCCTGGGTAAGGATACTTAATGGCTTCGGCTGGATTTTATTTCAGGTTTTTATATCTCCTCAGGGTGAATGAAACAGACCCATTTTTAGAATTAATGTTTGGGGTTGAAATTGAGCTTCCTTTCCATCTCCCTAACTCTATGTCCTAGAAGAGTCCTAAAACTGCAAGCCAAATTTAAAGGAAAAAAGCTGAAAAGCAGGATTGAATTCTGACCCCTTCCACTGCCAGTGCCACCCCCCTGAAGCAAGAGGAGACACACAGGAGTGTGTCTTACAAAGGCACAGACATGTCATCTGCAGGGCGCAGCACTAAAGAAATAAGCATCCAGGCTCAGAGCTGTTTATTCTGGCCCAAAGGCTGATAAAAAGCGTAACTAGGCAATTAGCTGGTTCAAATTACCCCGAATGATAACCCACTGCCAGAAACCTCATGCCTCTACAGTTAAACTGTGCAGCCCAGAGGTGGTAATGAGCACACCTACCCTCCAGGTGGCGAGAAATCCCCATTTTTCGGCAGTTTTCCCTCTGAATTTGACAGAAAAGCTGTGGGTTTAGTTTCTGGAAAGCAGGAGCTTAATGATTTAAAATGTATATACAAACACTGCATTTCCTAACAGTGTTTATTTATAGTGACGACTCTTCAGTGTGTATTTACCGATGTATATACATACATATAAATACATACGCCTTCGTCTACATCCACAGTTGCCCACAGCTACTTCTCACTGCAGTCAGCGCGAGGTACAAGTCCCCAGCTCTTCTGCAAGCGATGGCAGAAGATGTCCTGATGGGAAGGAAAGACGAGTGATGACAGCAGTTTAATTTCTAATTAATTAATTTATCATGATGAACTCCTGATGTTGAAGCGGTCATGTTTGGTCTCTGCTGAGCACCTGGCTGCAGTCTGTGGTGGGGAGGACTGGCTTGGACTGGGGGAGCTGGTGCTGGGGGCCTTTGCGGCGGTGGGGACTCTGGGTGCACAGGGTGTCCGTTCTTCCATCGCTGCTCTTGCGCTGGCTCCCAGTTGGCTCCAGAGCAGGAAAGCTGGGAGACAGGTAGAAGGGAAACCGTGTTGTGACAACAGATCAAAGGAAGGCTCCTCCTTGCCTCTTGCCCTTGCAAAGTGTAAAAGGGTGACCTGAAGGCAGGTGTATCCCTACTGGACTCAAATGTAACGTTTAGATCAAGCTCTTGGTCTGCAGCGAACAGTTTGTCTTGGCTGTACTCACACTGAAGAGGACCAGGAATTTTCTCAGTGCATTCCAGATTCTCCAGCAGCGCAAGATACGCTGGCTGCAACTAGATTGGGAAAAACGAGTGACTGACACTGCATTATGATCAGGTGCTTACTCCTTCGCGTGAAGAGCAGCATGTGTGTCAGCCTCAGGACACCACCTGGGCTTGGAGGTGCCTTCTGGCTGGTGGGCACACATGGCACACGAGGGCTTACATTGGCTTTTCTAAATTTCCGATTTCTGCAACTCCCTTGGAAACGTTCTGATTCACTGTCCCTGTGGCACTTGCGAGTCAGCGAGCAGCCCACGCAACACGAGACACTTCTGGTAGAATATGGTGTTTACTGTGACGAATTCATGAATTATACAGGTGACCTAATATCTTTAAATATTAAAAGAGGAATTTCAGCTTGCACATGAAATGTAAATCAGTGGTTGAAAAAATAGTCCAAGATAGCGCCACGGAAACAAGATGAAATGAGTTAATGCATAATTCAAACAGCATGGCCAGGAGCAACTTTTCTATTTTAATAGTATGACTGTTTCTAAATCAAAACCAGGTTCTGATGTCTGATTTTATTTTTTCCTTTGAGCCTATTTTGTTGTTGTTGGAGATATGAATGGTAATTAAAAGCAACAGTGAATTATGAGGCTGTTAGAGCTGAGATTAAAAATTAAATAATGGAAGTACTGTGATCTATGTTACTGAGCTCCTAAGGCACATTCAAAGCAAACTCACTAAGAAATTCATGCTACTTCCATGTCAGCTATTTAATTCAATACAAACCTCATTTGCTGAACACTACTTTCCAGGTTCCAGTTAACACTCAGTTAAAAATTTATTTTGTGGTTCAGGTCAATACATTAACTTTTGAGAGCCACATCGTTAGTGGCCTCAGGTGAAAAGCTATGTCAGAGCTTGGCTAAAGGTCAGGATTTTATCCTCCAGAAGTAAAGGTACCTATATGTAATATATGCTATACATGTACATACCACAGGGGGTCATTACTGCAGTTAATAAGCTCTGTCTAAACAAGGTGCTTGACCTGGCTTGGTTTGAGGGTCCTGCCTTTGCAGCCCAGGACAGAGCATTTACTTTGGGGCACCTAAATACTAATTTTCCTTTGGCTAAGAACTGGATTAGGGTTAAGTTTTGGGTTGTGGTTGCTAGGTTTTAACAGCTCATGAATTGCGTGACAATAGCCTTGAATTGCTCTAAGATTTTGATTCAGGTCCTGCACATGGACTAAGGCTACTAGTATCTAGCCAGTATCTCCTCTAATGTTTAATTTTATAAGCCTTCTCTTTAATCTGGAGAGAATCATAACTATTTTGCTGTTAAAATACAGCTGAGATCCTTATGCTTTGTCTTGAAAAGTAATGAGATACCAGCAAAAAAATCAGAAATAACAGTGAAGGAATCTTTGCATTTTGCTTTTTAAAATCTCTTGTTTTGTTTTAATACTGTCACATATATGAGTTATGAAGAACCCTTCCCTTAGAAAGTGCATTTAACGACAGGATCTAATAAAAGAGAGTAATTAAATACCTAATTACTATTGCTGCTTTGAAACACTCTCACGTTTCAACTTCATATAAACCGTTTGGGAAAGAGCCCTAAACCTACCATGAATTTCTTCAGGACCTAAAAGAAGAACTTCAAAGATGAAGCTCCCACAGTGTTTCATTATTTTAGTCCATGAGATTACTGTAAGAAACACTATCATTAACCCACTTTCTGTTGCTTATTTACAAAAACTTAAAGTATAGCACAATTCTTTTTTTCTCAGGCCTTGATGCTATCCACCAATAAAGAAAGATTATTTTAATTACTCAGCAGCACGAAACATGAAGACACAAGCAATTACTAAATATCATCCCACCTCAATAGGCAATCAGATAATTGTCTGCATATTGGCACAACTGACATGGATATTTTCTTTGAAACACCATAATGCAAAAGGAAAGAATAAATTTGTTGGTCTTTTTCTGGGAACCTACAAAATAAACATAAACCCAATGCTTGTTCTCTTTTGGCTAATGTTCAAATGTGAGGAGACAGGTTAATAAACTGCTGGAGAACATTCAGCATCAGACAGATTTAATTTGTAGAGGCACCATTTCTCACCTTTAATGAATTACAAAAGAAATCTGTTAAAAACAGATCTTTGCGCTGTCACTGCTCCCCACTGGGACAGACCGGCTGTAGATGGACTGAAGGTATGAAGGGGCCAACATTCAACCTGCGTCAAATGAACAAGGAAAAACCACAGAGGCACAAAACTCTGCTCCATTACCTGGAATATTCTCCCTTACTACAACAAAAGTAACAACTCCAAAGGGCTGGCTAATCAGGCATGGGTTGCAAATGACCACCAGCACAATCACTTTATTCTCTTTTCCTTCTTTCTACTTTAAAGCCAGCATTAGGTCAGTCTACAGCCAGATAACAAGATCTAGACAAGGAGATGGCCGTGCAGAGAACAAGATGCATGGCAAAGCTGAGGCTGCTGGGATTGGAGTGGATTATGTCTTATCAGGCATAATTATTATATCTCTTTTTTCATGGAGGGGATATTCTATCTCAGAGCGCTGCACAGTTAGCATTCTGAGGCTTTCACATAAACGTCTTTTGGCAGAAGATAACAGGTCAAACTGTTCCTCACTGCAGAAGGGAAAGCATCGAGCTCCAACAATAAAACTGAGGATATATATTGACCCAGGCTAGAAATTGGTGAAAATCAGGGTCAGAGCAAAAGAAAGAAGAGAACCATGGCTTACCTTGTGTACCAGCTACCTCACGGGGCATCTGTCCTCTGTCCCCAGGCACCTGGAGAGGAGGAAGCAGGACTTGTTGACATGGAGGACTGGCTGAAGTTTGCAATGTAAAGCTGTGTTTGTTATAAAGCATTGCTGCTCTTCCTTTAACACAGCACTCTCCCCATCCATAGCACGGTGTTCTCCTGTTTATTGTGCTGCTCATCCAGCTGTTTTTTCACCTACAAGCAGACTGAAGCAAGCATGACATCTTTGGTAGTTTGCAAAGACCCCAGTGTCGTGAGGCCTGAGTGCACAAAAGAAATGTTTACCCAATAATAAAATGAGATGGCAAAACCTGTAAGTGCAGTCACACAACCGGAAGGACAAATACAGCAGCCAGAACTGTTTCTTTCTGGTTTCCTAGTTCTGGAGCTCCTGATTGCACTGGTCTCGGTGGGGTTGCCTGGGTGGGACCAGGACCTGAGCCTGAGCCAGTCACTAGGAGCTCTTTAGAAAGTTTGTCTTACATAGATTTAAGGTAGTTCATCAATACATAACCTTTTATTTAATTAAGCCAGCATCCTGGAGGCTCATACACCCAAGCTGCTGGATTAACACCCTGCTATAGGATTTGCCTAGGTCTATCCTTAATTACAACATCTTATTGGCTACACTGGGATTCAGCTTCCTAGGTGCATTGCTATCAACATACTGGAGCTGTAGGTGGTAACTTGGAATTGGGGAAGTCAAAAAAACAAGCAATGGGGCGGCAACATGTAGGCAGAGGCACATCTCTTTCATAATGCATGCAGTGCTTGGAGGTTCAGCCCAGAGACCAGGACTGCAGGAGATGGAGCAACAAAGCCTCCTCTACAGGGCCTACTGGAAGTTGAATCTGCCAGAAGGTGACCAAACCCTAGCTAGAAAGGAAAAAGAAGCATTCTCAGAACTTTGCTTGTCTGAAAGAAGTGTGAATATTATGACAGGAATTAAAAATGCTCCAAAAAAAGTATCTTTAAAGGTCTGAAGCCTGTACCAGCCCTGAGGATACACGTTATTGCCTTTGTTCTTATTGCTAATATTACTGGAGAAGTAAATAATCTAAGATGACATTAATAAGAAATTATAGCAGAGGTTGTGGGTTCAGAAGGTACTGCTCTCATATAAGATCTATGCTGCACATGTAAAAAGCACCAGAACTTTTTCTAAAGCATTGATTTGATTATTGTTTCATTTTGCTTAGAATACGATAGCTTTTTGTTTATTTTTAAGAACACTTTGTTTCCTTGTGTTAACTCTCCTCCTTTTCCTGTCCTCAGGTCTGGTTTATGGACAGCCTTTGCACTAATCTGACCAAGCTGGTTTGTGTCCATTCGTACCCTCGATTATCTTGCATGACCTGCCCTTCGAAGCAAAACATCCTTGTGCACCTGATACAACCCCGGTGCTGTGCTGCCTTTGCCCATCGCTGCCATCGTTTTCTTCCTGGTTAGAATATCAGGTCTCCACCTGAGCAAATCTTAATGGATTCGGTGACTTCAGAAGTAAAGCTTGATAACGTTCCCTCATTCTTTCCCATAGCGTCTAAGCAGAATCAAAGCACAGGGATGGAAGATTGTGTATTTGTTCAAAAAGAATTCCTGATAAAGGAAAAATAAGGACAGTTTCATTTATAAATGGAAGTGCTGTTATCCCGATTTTGGGAGCTTTGATCTCCTGCACAAGTGACTCTACTGTTGTGAGTGGCTTTCAGTAGCCACAAACTGCCAGTCTGCTTTTAGAGACACTGAGATTATCAGAGAGATGCTCCTGCATAGCTGGAAATCCTGTCAAAATTCTGACCACACTGTGCAAATCTTTCTAAACCAGGTACACGTTAAGTCTGACAGAATCCATACGTGACGTATGGCCGATCTGGCACCGGCTTGTGTCAGCATCTCACGTACAGGTGGTGTTGCAGGCTGCTTTCTTTAGCCGAAATGTTAATAGTTACGGAATGGGAATATCTGTCACGGAAACAACACTTTTGACAATCTGAAGAAGCAACAATGCTATAAATCAGGCAACTTCCATGGTTAAGTAGCCAAATCTTACAATCCTTATTCAAGTGAATCTTTCAAACTGGTGAGTAATCATATTCCATTAAGAAAACCCAGCTGAGGAAGCATTGCGATGGTAGGTCAAGCAGCTCCTGTCTGAAGGCTGCTTCACGATGATGAGCATTGCAGGAATTTTCCTTAAAAAGTTATAGATGTGAATTCATTGGCTAGTGACGGTCTTTTTTTTTTTGTATTATAGTTACAGATCTGGCTGGTAACTGGTAACTATTATTCCCATACTGCATAGATCTATAGGACACAGGGACAGGTGTGGAGCAGTTGGTCATGTTACGAATTACAGCAACATGATTGTACACTTTGAAGGAGCGTCTGTTTATTCTGTGTAACTGAAATTAATGTGATCCAAACACATTCAATTTCATTCTTTCATAGAACACAGCAATAGATTTCTCCCAAGTGTAGTACCCTTTACATCCATAAAAATTGCCATGGTTACAGTCAAGGAATTTTAACATCGCAACAGATTCAGGAAGAGAGTTGCCTAATGTAATCTTCTCTAGAGAAAACAATTGTGGTTTCAGTTGTCTGAATTAGTCTGACACTTCTGACCAGTAGTTTGCTCTACAACATGCTCTGTTCTTAAATGATCCTTAACTAAAGTGGTCTTGCTGTATAGGACTGAATTAAGATGCTGATGGTTCTCTCAAGCGAAGTTCAAGACACCTCCACTCTTTTGCACTGACACATTTGTTCAAGTAATGAACAGACTCCTTAGAAAGAAAGATGTAACCACAGGCTAGAAGTACCATGAAGCAGAAATTAGTCAAAAGCCCTGTATCATGTCCAAATAGCCTAAACTGTGGGGAGACATTTAATGGCATTTTATTTTTCCTAGCAGTGAAGAAACAGGGTAGGAAAAAGAAGAGCGGTCACAGCTGAAGATTAAAATTCTTACCCAAAGCAGAAAAATTATTTAAGGAAAATTCCCTCAAGAATATCTGAGAGTGCAGGGCCTCTGAAGAAAAGAAGGATGCATGAAATGCTAGTGAACTTATCAGAGAACCCCATCTCTATAAAATACTACCTCACACTAGAATTTCAGTAAGCCAAAAAACTTCCAGGGCTAGATATAAGCCGAGTGCCTCCTGTCATCCAGCCCCGGCCTGCCTGCTCTCTCAGAAGTAAAGAGCTGTTAACAGAAAGGTCTTTCTCCAGCCAGGAGAAGGTGTGAGGTCCTTGAGCTCTCTGATACCAGCCTATTGCCTGCCTCTCACCCCCAGCCCTAACATGCAGTGAGGGAGAGAAAAGAAAATAAATTTCCAAAAGCTTGGAAGTGGCTCGTGCTCTGCTTGCCTCCTGAGATTTTCAGCCTCTCGAGGAGCTGGATTAACACCCTGAGGGGCCTGTCTTCCCCTTAATGGAAATGCTTGGGTGACATTTTTTGTTCCCTTTGGAAAATCTGATGCA
This sequence comes from Coracias cyanogaster, assembly GCA_033124195.1. NCBI lineage: Eukaryota > Metazoa > Chordata > Aves > Coraciiformes > Coraciidae > Coracias > Coracias cyanogaster. The sequence goes on along the minus strand of JAVSBS010019598.1, from coordinate 13,844 downwards.
CAGGCATCTTTGAGAATACTGTATCTGAAAATACAGAAAACTCTGCTTAGCTATTAAGTACTTTACAGAGATTAATAATCCAGTCAATACCAGTGCCTGTGGCAATTCCTGGCAGACAGGACGTGTTCATCCTCTGCTTGAACCTCCCCCAGTTAGCTAGTTCGTTGTGCTAAGCACGAATTCCAACAGAAATATCACTCACAGCACTTGGTGTTTTCAGGCATGGTAAGTCCTTGTTGGAGTTTACAGGACTGTGTGATAGGATCAGTGCCCAAACTGTCATGCTGAGACAATAAAAAACAAACCTCAAATTATCTTAAGGAAAAATAAAATAACAGAGCTCCTCTTGGGAAGACACATTTTCAATTGCTTCATTTCAAAGAAAGTCATGCTTCAGTTCTCTTACCAATGCTGAACATGTGTCTCCCTGGTTCAACTTCGCTGTTGACACTGTAGTCAAAATAGGGCAGAGGATGGGCTGTTGTTCACGCAGGAGAAGAAAAAGGACCTGTTGTTGTCATGGAGAACACAATGTACCACGGAGAAATGCTCTGAGCGATCAGCTTCTCCAGCTGAGCAATCGAGGCTGCCACCTGGGCTGTGAATCAGAAAAAAATAATAGTATGAAGGGGGAGAAAAAGTGTGCAGGACCTCACATTTTGTTCTGCGAGAACAAAAAAGCAGTGGTGAGTTCAGCTCAGAGGAAAGAACCTGCCTGCAGACCCACTGGGGTGTGCACCTGTGGTGGCTGGGGCTGCTCCACACCCCGGGGTGCGGGCACTGGTCCTGCCCACTCCTGGGGCACCTTCACACACACAGAGGAACCTGCAGGTAACAGCACCTGAACCAGTCAGCTTCACTGGCTGTGAGGGCACCCAGCCCCCTGGCACCAGGACCAAGCTGCTTTTGCAGACACTAAAAGGTAACAGAGCACAGGGTTTATGTTACCTATTTATCAATGATTTTTTTTCACTCCTTTACTTTCTGGCACCTGTCAGCAGGTTAGACAGCCATACCTTAAAGCTGATCAGGTTTTTATTTTAATCTGACATTCCTGCTGCAAAGCAGGTCCAGAACCTCAGATTTACGGTAAATTTGAATTCCAATTCCAATATTCACTCAACGTGCACCTAAATTCAGCTTTTAAAAAAGTGCTTCTGTGCTCAGCACTGTCCTCCCACTTAAGTGGCCATTCTCCTCACACAACACAGCACAACAAGGACTGAGAAGGAAACGTATGATTTGTTTACAAAAGTAAAAAAAAAAAAAATTGGCATTACTGTCAGGAAAATCGTTGCTCTGTGGCAGGAGGCACTGCTGCTTTCCCTAGAAAGCACTCTGAAGGATCCTGTGTTGTGGTTGTGGCATTTCCCCTTCCCCTTTAGTTAGCTGCTCAGTATCCGGAACATCATGAGATATATGCATCTTATGAAATGCCTGTTGCTATGGAGACTTTGTATATTTAATTGGAGAAGCAGCAGCTGAATAAGCTTTCGTTTACAAGACCACAAAAAGGTGCTTTGACAGCCCTAGCTCCAGGAAAGCTTTCTTCTCCTTTGGTGCCCAATTTTAGTTTTATTATATATTCACAAAACAAACGTTCCCACTTATTTATCTCTCCAGTTCTGCCTGTATTTGAACAGAAAAGGTTTTTAGGAAACCCAGAGCGAGGGCTTTCGCTGGAGGTGAGAACGGCGGTGGCCTTTACACGTGTCCTGTTACAGCAGCGCCAGCAGCTGAATGGGCCGTGCTCTGTGCCTTAACCAGGAGGAGAAATCGGCATCCTGAGCACACACAGCAATGCTACAGCTGCGACCAATTATTCTCCCTTTACAAATGCCTTCAATGGCTAGGACTGATCTGGTGGGTTTGGGATGAGGGAAGCTACCGCTTTTTAAAGAGAACCCAACAGCTCTGTCTCCTGCACACATCAACAGGTGCGGAATAGCTGGGTTGAAGTTAAATGGGCCCTTTTACAACTCTCAGCTCCGGCCTATTTGTTTTTGGGTAAGAGAAGTCTGTGCACATTTAACTTCTGCAAGAATAGTGCAAATCAACCAGAACCACCAGCTTTGTTTAAGCTTTCATGAGTTTCACATTTTTTTCAAACCTGAGGTGGTTCAACCCTCCATTTGCATTGCGTCCTTTCAGAAAAGCGTCAACTATATTCCCTAAGAAACCTCCAGAAAACAAAATTATGTTTCTTTCATAGGCTTCAGAATAAATTCTGTCTCCTGACAACCTCTACGCGTCAGGCGAGGTAGAGCTCTGCCTCATCCCTAACCAGCATCTTTCCCGACTAGAACAGCTGAGGACAGCAGCGCGGCTGGGGCAGGAGGCCAACCACAGGTCAGCAGCTGCAGAACAACAGGGAGATGGCTGGGCTGGATTGCAAACTCTCCAACGCTGCGCACGGCAGGAACGCCAGCCCTGGCTTAGCTTCTGGATGGGTGGCTGATAGGGTAAGGCTGGGGCTCAGCCATATGGTGTAGCCTGATGGGAGCATGTTCTACCATATGCCTTAATATTGCTTGTGAATTTCCTTAATAAATTATTACAAAATTAAAGTGATGTCTTGATAAACACAGATTTAATCTGTGGCTTGGCTGATTTGCCTCACTGCTATTTTCAATTTCTGGATTTTTTTTTTTTTTTTTTTCCAAAATCACCAGTAATTCTAAGGAATAAAGCAGCGGTATTTGTACAAAACATAGATAAACCGAGATTACTGAATCTGAGAGTGCTTACAAAGACTCAAAAATACCTAAAAGGAATTTACAGGTTTTACAGAAGCAGAACAGTCACTTTGTGGTTCCTGAATGCCTGGGATACTTCTAATGTTTGTTCAGTTCCTCTGTGGTCTTTTTATTTGAATATGTTAAATTGCTTAAGGTTTAATAGAGAAAAAAAAAAATCTGTGAAACTTCACTGATGTGTATTGCATCAGAAGATGGATCATAGCCCTTAGACATGATTTTATGTCCTAGCAACAACCAACTTTCTTGATGGAGTAAATGGCAATTCTAGAGCTGACACCTGAAGGTAGAGAGAGCTGCGTACATTCCGTGTGGATGCAAGGGCGCCACGGTGTTAATACTGTGGTTGATTCTGCCGGATTCTCTCATGATGTGTTGGAAAGAGTAATTATTTTTTATTTGTTTTTAAGAAATCAATAATTCAAACAAGTGGGAATTCTGCTTCCCCCTGAATTGTCATGGGAAATGTTGATGTGCGTAGACAAGCAGTGGGATAAAGGATAATTAATGTAAATAAACTGTGAATTGAATAAAAATAATACATCACCTACTCAGCACAGACTTCATGAGCAGCTTCATTTGTCTTTCATGAAGGTTCCCAAGTGTCCAGCTGGGTGCGTCCATGTCTAGGAGAGCTTGAACTGTGCTGCGTAAGCACCGGTGATTCTTACTGAGATGCTCCACTGATTTTCCAGGGCAGATAACACTCCAAGTGAGGTTACGGGGAAAGGAAAACATGAAAATAAGTCCAACTTCTGAGCTGTGTTTCAGTCAGATTTACAGGGCAGGGATAGATTTATTTTCTTATTTTTCAGATTAAACCCAATAAATTAAATCCCCTAAATATCTTCTAGTATTACGGTATCTCTTTCTACAAACATACCATTTTTTAGGAAGAGTTATCCTTTTTTATTTGATAATTCCTCCATTCTAGGGACTCAGAAAGACAAAAATTAGTAATATTTGGATCATTTACCCTCTGAAAGTAATCTGCGATTTTGTAGAAAAAGAGTATAAACAGAGACCATATGTTCTGCTGCTGGAATTCCCCTCCACGGCCAGTGGGTCTTCGCTTTGCCCTTTCCCTGGGCTCTGTGAGTTGGCACCATGAGACGAGTGCTAAGCTGGCATTTCCTCCACTGAAAATGTGATTTGGATTTGCATTTTAAAATACGTTTAGCAAAAATTGTACCAACTACAAAAAAAAAAAAAAGGCAATTAGAAATTCTCAGCTTCAAATAACAATGTTAATTCCTAATTAAGGTAAGTTTCAATGGCATAGCAGCCAGGTTTAAAGGACTGCAGGTACAGATCTGTTTTCAGATTCATATATTAGGTCTCAATTTCAGATGTTAAGTACATTGCTTTATTTTAACAATTTAGGTAGTCCTGCTGGCTTCAAATGAAACTACTCTTGTGTTTAAATCCCTGGATGAATGAGGCCCTTAGTCTCGGAATATTAAACAAATTGCATTATGCATAAAGAAACTCTCAGGACTTCTACTATTATCTCTTGTGGCAATATTTGAGCTGAGTCAATGTCAACGAGACCCACAGCTTAATACATGTGTAAGGCACAGAGGTTTATGATTCAGTGTGCCACAAAAACGTGTTTCTGTAGCAACAGAAGTAATTTAAGCTGCAGATGTAATAATATCCTGGAATAAGAGCTCCAGAAAATTATTTATCAATATAAGAGTGATGGATATGTTATCCAATTTCCTGTGAATTTGCCAGCAATATCTGCGCTAATAGCCGCACAGACAAAATTAGTTTTAATGAACTGTCACCGAGAATATTTTAATTACACTTGGCCAAAGTGTTTTCTAAAGGCCTCTTGTAATGTGCAAATAGATATTTTTTGTTTGTTTAGCATAGATTTTGTGGGTTATTTGGACTTCTGCCATGAACAGTGGATCCGTTTGGCAGGGGGGTTGGACTTGATGATCTCCAGAGGTCCCTTCCAACCCCTAACATTCTATGGTTCTGTGGGGTTTGGCTACACTGTTAAAAGGTTGTACGTGTCATCTGTCCATAGCACGGTGCACAAAGTTTTTTATGCAAGTCTAAGAGTAATTTTTGTCCATTCTCAGTGATAAAAGTTTAGGCTTAGAGGAATTGCTCCATTTTACAGCACAGCAGTGACCCAAGAAAGCATGAAAACATGAGCCACGTCTTTGCTTAGCTTTACGTAGTCTCACTGATTTCCCTCTGGGTAGAGCCACGGGTTCCCAGGTGCTGTTTCTGTCAGGTACTGCAATGGGAACTGCTCACCCTCACATTAATCTGACACTGCCCAGGTAGTGACTTGGATAATAAGGCTCAGGATTAGACCGTAAGACAAAGAACACAGTAGTTACCTTTGGACTCTTTGATGCTGCAGAAATGGAGGTGAGGCGAGTTCAGCGTCACATTTTACACAGCCCCAGTTTCACTCCACTGCTTCCAGCGCAGAGTTCCAGCACTATCCCCTGCCAGAAAAAAAAAAACAAACCCAAACAATTAGTAGCAGCAATGATAGTTCATTTCAATAAGATAGATTCTACCCTTTGCCTGCTGGGAAATCCTCCTCCTCATCACCATCTGACTGTCATTGAACTGCAGTTGAAAATAACAAATTCTTTACAATAGGGAGACTTGTATACAGCTTCAACAGCATCTATTTATATTGAATGTCTGCAGATTACACCAACACTAGATATTCCCTCTCTATACAGCTTCACGTGTTTCTTGCTCTGTATCTTCCTGCTGCTATTTTGCAGCAGAGAATGTGCTCAATAAATTGGCAAGTATTCAGAAAACCACAGCCAGAAATCAATATCCAAATCCCTAATATTTTCTTGGAGCTTCACGAACTATACGGCTTAGTAGTATCTTTGCAGGTGGAATATTGATGTTTCTGGGTGACTTACTGCAGAAAAGGACCAGTGACTTAAAAAAAAAAAAAAGAAAATCCATAAAGACGCATGTAAGCAAACTATGGATTGCTATAATAATAATTGAGTGTGCAACAGAGCTGGGTGATGAGCTGTAAAGCCGTGAGGAGCGATAGCTGGAAATGTGCTTCAGCTTCAGTTTCCATTATTGTTGGCTTTAATCTACTGTGTGGCTGTTTTGGGCTCGTTTCTATTCCACTTGTTTATTTGAGAGTCAGAATAGTAGAAAAAGGCAAATCAATGTTTAAATGGTAGCATTAGAATCTTGCCATGAAATAAAATCCACATATTAAGACCAAGCTGGAAAAGCTAGTTACTTCTAGGTATGCTGCCTTGCACTGGGTTTCATTTTCACAAATGAAAGAAAATTTAGAAAGAGGTTTAGTGCAGAACTACATTGCAGGCCTGGACGCTGTTACAGACCCTTGATCTGCATAAAAATATGTACATGACACAGAGTGACAGAGACTATTAAAGATGTAATTACAGCCATTTAATATGATCAACATCTTTTTACTGAATTCAAGGAAATAATAGCTAAAAAAACCCCAGTATTGCACAGCAAAGGTCTAATCTCACACATCTTTCCTTTTTTTTTTGCAAGCTTTGCCATTAGATAGGGGTTTAAAGCAATTTTCTGGAGGCTGGCTATCTGTTTAAGGTCTGAGGATACCAAAACAGGGCAAGGGGGTTGGATTTTCTTGCAGTGCCTGGCCTTGGAATGAGGCAGTTTCATAACACTTCTTTTTGCTACGCAGTAAACAGAAGCCAGATGATACTCGGGTTATTTCTCTTCAGGAAGGTTAGCTTCTGTAAAAGACCATACTGCAAGGTGACATAAAGGTCAGTGTTAGCATGGTAATTACTTATGCCTCTTGTTCAGCTGCTACATCGCTCTTTAGTAAAATTGTTATCTTATACCCTTTCCCCTTTAATTGTTAGAGAAATGGCTGGTGCTTTATGGGGATGGTAGCAGAGGAACTGCAGGAGACAGTGGAGGATTAAAGACATTCAACCAGTGTCTGTCTCTGGCTAGTCATGGAAATAGCTGATGGTGCCCATTCCAGATCCAGCCTTCCAACCAGCAGCCAATTAAAGTGAAAAATGTCACTGTAGCATTCAGGTTAATGGCTTTTGAGAGTAGAAAGACCTCAAGTTAGGAGGCTCTGAAACATCACTCGAGGTAACCTAAAGAGAAATCCATACTACCAAACAAAAGTTCTACCATTTCATATCTCCAAAGGTACATCTAACACTGGCAGTACTCTGTTAATTGTTTCTGCTCTTGGTGCATCTACTGCATAGTTTTTATTGACTTCTCACGAAAAATGTTCTGGTTGAGGCAAATGTTTTTTTTTTTCTCAGAACTCAGGGACAAGGACCTACAGCTGTGCATTGAACCTAGATATCTCCAAAACAGTGGCAAAGAACAAACTGACAAAAATAAGTTCCATTGATCTCCATTCTGTAAGCTACCTTCTGTAAGCTACCAAACGTAAGCAGTTGTTGAGTCTTGCTAAGATCAATATAGAATCTTAATGAGTCCAAGTGAGATAAAATGGAGTTAAATATTTACCTTTGGGGCAGCCTTGTCTGTAATGTGGAATACTTCTGAAATAAAAAATGACCAGACTCTTTTCTCTAGATGCAGGAAGATCGAACTGGAGCTATAACAGCTTCAAGAGAAGACAACCATTAAGTTCAAAGCACAGGTAGGCATGTACTGTGAAACCAAGCTGGTTTAGGGCCAGCCAGCCTCGTGCAAGGCTTTTACAGAACAGCGTGTTAGCATGCACCTCCCAAGCCAATATGTGTCATAGATACAACTGATGATGCCAGCAGGTGCTTTTTTCCCTTCATCAGTCTCTCACTCACTCCAGTTAAAACATATGGTAACAGGGTGCTCATCCTTGACCTGAGCTTTCCACGACTGAGAGCAGCTTTTGTAAGTTTATTATGACAATAGTGAGCACAGCTGGGCTGTGCTATGTAAACTCACACAGTGGTAAGTTTACCGACAATGGAAAGCTGTTTATACTTCTCAAGTTCCTACCTACAACAGCCATTTCGCAGCGTGCCCCTGTGCTCCTCAGTGGCCAAGCCTCTCCAACAGTCAGCTGAAATCACCACCATAGAAAGAAACCTTTTGATACAAGAAAACATGAAATACGTGCTTCTAGGAGGTCAAGGAATATGCTTCCACCCTCTGCTCATGTCTGTATCTCAAGGTTGCTTTGCACAGCTCTGGCTATTAGTCCAAGGGCTGGAAATCACTTAGTGACAACACATGCTGGTAATTTGGTCCTTTCTTCTCTTTACAAACTGCTTGAAAGTCTCCATAAGTACGCTTGCTGTTCACAACTGCCACAGAAATATCTTTTAAAGGGTTTTCAGGTTCTTAAGAGTGTTTATCTAGCCACACTTCAGCTTGTTGGCCCCTGTTGTTATTTTTATATGCAGCTATTTTTGCCCAAGGATGCTGAGTGGACAGCTCACGTGTTCAAACCAGGCGACTAGGTACATTCCTGTCCCTTCGCTTCCTCGGGCGAAGGATGGAGAAGCTAATAAACTACAAATATGCTTTGGGCAGAGGGCAAGGACTATTTTTTGCTTGCAGCCTTCCACATTTTTAACACATGGAAACACTGATCCACTTTTGATTTGACAAGCAAGATGTCTTGGAAATGAGTTAAAACTGTCACTGTTATCCTTTGGTTTGTTTTTTTAGAGCTGTCTTCAGTTTGAATAGCTGCGGCAGTTCTGGTAGAGCTGAGTGGGCATTGTTTAAAAATGTTAAACAAAACATTCTCTGTGTGTCCTCTCCAGAGTAGCAAATAAGAGTTTTAAAACAAGAGCAGCCTAAAAGAAGTAGAAGCTGGTTAGTCCATCTTTAATTCTCTAAAGTAAAACCCATTTTCTAGACCTTTCTATACAATGTAGGAAGTTCTGGATGTTTTCAGATGACATTATTTCTTACTAAACATCACCATGTCATAGTTTATTTTACATTTGATTGTTGCTTTTGTTGGGTTCCACCCCCACTCAGAGATGCAGACATTGCAGATTAAAGGAGAAAACTTTTCATACGATAAGGTTTATTTAGCACACATCCTTTCTTCCTGCTGTCAGCTGGAATTAAGTTGACTGCCACAGGAAAGCATCGAGAGGAAAATGTGCTCTGTATGGACTTCTAAATTTGGAAAATCTGCATCCTTCCTTCAGTACAGATGCTCTGAGTCCCCACAATTAGAGAGGAAGGTATCACGACAACTTTGCATGCTCTCCTGAAGCAGCCTGTTCTCCCGCCCTGTTCATACATGCAAAGGAACCTCTAATCCACCGCTTACCCGAGATACCCTCGTGTTTGTTCTCATTCCATCCTCTCTGCCGTCTCAAGAACATATTAGTCATTTAGGAGATGGGGACCAGTGGGCTTTATAAGAAATGGCAGTGGCAGTGAATTGTTAACAGTGCTCATCCCTTGGGCGGGATCAACAGCACACGGCCCTTCCCTGCTAAATGCTGGGTATGTGGGGGCAATGTCCCCTTCTGCACACCCGCGTCCAGATACAGGGCTTTGAGTCACCTTGAACCTGACCAAGCTGTATTCTCATCCTTTCCCTTCGGCCGTGCAGGAGTGTGCTTATCCACTGCCATCTGAAACACGGCTATGGAATCGCAGCGCTGAGCGGTGATTGCTGCTGCACCAGCTCTGTGCCAGGCACGGGCACCATCCGCATGTGAAAAACATCAGTGCTGGCAAACACTTCACCCAAAGTCACCTTTCTCTCACACATGGCATGCTGGACTCTGCAGCAATACCCCAGCCGGGGCAGGAAAAGCCCTGACAGTGCAAGTGCGGCTCAGCAACACACAAAACACTGGTGGTTTATCAGCACTTCCAGCCACTTATCCCACCCATGGCACCACAGCACGGACTGGCTGGTATCGAGAGGGTGAACTCAAACCCTCTACGCCCTGGATGCTGTTTCTCCCCCTTAGATCAGCATGGCAATAAATACAAAAATGACTAATACAAATAACACAAAGCTTATGTTAATTTCATCTTTGATATAGCAGGGCAATTCTGATTTTAAAAACTATTTTTATACCCCTATTTTTAAAAAAGACCCAAGTAAAAAATAGTTACTTTAAAAAAGAAGAGAAAAAAAGCCTCAAAACCAAACCAATATCAGGACATGAAAATACACAGGTCTGAAATGCCATGATCAAGTATCTATAACTGCAGAGTCTGAGGTTATTTCTGCAATTTCCTCAAGATGATGTTGTCCCTTGCAAGTAACTGTAACTTATAAAGCCACATTTCTATTTAAACAGAGTGCAAGTAAATAAGCACAAGAGCTTCTTCTTTTTGGTCATCACAAGTAATTAATCAGATGCTTTTATGAACCTGTTTCTGCCAGTACAAGAGACCAATAATTTAAAAGTGGGACACAGACCTTTCTGCCTTGGGAGGGCTTAGCTGTATAGCCAAGGGCAACTGCAGCCCACTTCTAAAAACAGTTTGTGCTCCCAACATTGATGAGAAAGCCATAGAGCAGATAGAAATTGGATTTCTCATTTCACTGCTCTCTCAGATGAATCAGAAATCAATTTGTCTCACCAGGCCAAATTCTACTGTTTTGAATTAAAAATTTGTATTTATCTCAACAGGAATGCTATGTACTAAAAACTATAAAATTTAGCCTTATTTATTACCTATTTTTCTCTCTCTCATCCCCAGTACTGTGAATCCTAAACTTTTGGTAGCGTTAGCTGGTTAAGAAATTGCTACATCAATTTGCAATATACAAATCTGGAACAGTTTTGATAGAGGAAATTTGAAAGACTCATTTTGTACCACTGGAGTCAAAGGAAACCTTGGTTTTCAAAGCAACAAGTGCAAGAGCAAGGCAGAATTCTTCTCGGAGAGGTGCCAGCCTTCAAGGAACGCTCCGGGTCGGAGCCCAGAGACACGCTTTCTCCCATAAAGAATGAGTACCGTGTTTGACTGCATTGTGTGACCCTTGCCCCTGCCTTTATCAAAAATTAGTTACGAACTTTTCTTCTAATGTACAATTTTTCCCCATTCAAAAGCAGGAGAACACAGTGGATTGATGCTTACAACAGCCCTGCAAAATGGCCATATGGAATGTCACAGCACATGCTCTCTGGAAAAGAAACACGAGCAGAGAAGACAGGAGCTGGCAAGGAGTGAACATGGAACCTTCCCTTTGTCCCAGCGGGAGGGACCCTCATGTGCCACCCACTGCTACTGCCCTTCAAACGCACTCCTTGAAGATTTCAACCTATTTCTCACTGCTCCATTAACAGAGAGGCGTAAGGGCTGAGGAGTGTCACCAGAGCCCATCAGACCATGCTGACAGCACTGGGAAGGCTCCCCTGGCCTCCACCTCGCATCCTCTAAATGGCAATGCCCATGAGCCAGAGGCACGCTGAAAGTCATTCGCTCCTTTTGAAGAGCAGCTGCTTTATTCTTCACTAATTTGTTTGGCATTTTGAAGGATTACGCACGTCTCTCTCAGCTTTGCAATTAGCTTGTCAGGTATCTGGGGACATGGTGGCTGCTCCTCTTCAAAATCTGCAGAGTGGCCTGGTACTCAGACAGGCAAGGCTGGGCAGAGAAGGGGCTCCGGACCCCTGAGGAGAGCTGCTCTTTACTAATACACAAGTTCTTGGTGGAATATCAGCCTGTCTGGTTTGGTTATTTTTTTTACTCTACTGAATTCATAGTGAAGGCAAAAATGTATCTTTAATTTAGACTTGACATTGCAGGTAAATATTTACATCCCTGGATGGAGCACAGATGAAATCTGTTTGAAAATCTGTCATAGGAGGCTACAGTCTAGACAAGAAAATGGGATGGGTGCAGTAACACGGCACCAAGGGATCCAGCAACACAGGAAATAGCACTTGGAAATGACAAAGCACCTTGTAAATGCCTTGGTATGAACAAAATGTCCCTTTTTTTTTAACTGGAAAAATAGAACGTTTTATGCTATTGGTATTTAGCATTGGTGCAAATGTATGTCACATGTTTATTTGGTCAAAACATTTATTAATACCAGAATTCATCATATGAATTTCTGTTATTTGCCTTAGCAAACTAAAAAGAATCAAGGTGTAGAAATAAATACACATCTCATTTTCTGCAGAGCGCAGCAGTGAATCGGTTATAGCGAATATTAAGCTCAATTCAAAATGACAAGGGTATTTTAAATTCTTCTAGCTCACCTTTCTTCTGGCCTAATTTTTATATGTATAGCAACAACATTCTTCTGTTGCCTTTCCATTTCTGCTTTTAGTGCAAGATCTCTTACCAAGCTGTGCTTCTTTTACCTCTCACTCTTAATGACATGGGAAAAAAAAGCAATTAATTATTATTTCTTTTTTTGAACAAGGATATCAAGTTACATGCCTCAGCCTTCAGCCAATCTCTAAAGATAAATAACATAGTGGGGAAAATTTGTATCTTTTTAGCTGCAGAAAACAATTTTTCTTCTGAAAGTCACTATAAATGTCTTTGTCCTGGGAGTGACCAAAGGATCTCTGCTTTATCGATGGTGGCCACGCATTCCTATGATGTTCCTTCAACTAGCAGATGACACAGATTTATGAGAAACAGAAAGAAAGAAAAAGATTATGCCAATTTCCTAAGCTTAAAATACATCTTTAGGAAGCCTCACATTACAGATCAGGAAATGGAAGCAGAGCCCTCAGTCACACGCAAATATAAGCTTCTATCCTATAATTGCTGGTAAGAGCTCAAATGTTCTGCAATCGGAGTCACAGCCTCAGCAGTAACCAGAATGATTCCCCTGTAAACTGCAGATGTTTGCACCAGCATTAACACCATCATGCTTAATGCAAGTCAATATTCAGCAGTCTGAACTTGTGCTAAAACTCAGACTAGCAATAGCGTCAGTGTCATCCAAGTCTATTACAGATTCAACCCCCCTTTTTGTTCATGGCATAGCTTTTACATGCTTTGCCTGTACCATAAATAAGTCAGGTAATAATTCAGTAGCTAAAATGAAATGATTCCAACACTAAAAGAGCAAAATGGTCTTTTGCTAGAACTCCAATAGTATCCTCATTTCTGTAATAATACAATGAGAAAGTGTTTCTAGAAGTAAAAGCAGAGCTTTGGAAGATTTAAAGATTCTTAGTAGATGGGTGAAATTTCACAGAATGATCACCCAGTAGTGTAATTATTCCAAAAATAGCATTAAAAGGCAGCACTGAATGCCCAAGTAGACTCAATTATGTGCCTTTGGAACTGCTGGGTCAAAAAACTATTGTTATCCTCAGCAATTACTACAGGCAATAACTTAATCCCCTTAATAAATCTCTTAATGTTCTAAAACACGCTGTCAGTGAAGTTATCTTGTGCCAAAATGATGAAAGTCAAACTTTTCACTGCTATTTATTACAATAAACTGAAAGTTAAGGATCGGGAAAATATCCTCATATAAGAAGTTAATTTCAAGGAAATTAAAGAATCAGTCAAAATTATTAAGCATATTATGGTCTAAAACAAGCTTGGAAACTCAGAAAAATCTCATATTCAAAATCCCTACTGCCACCACAAAGGCATGAAGCACTCTATTAATAACGAACTTAAATGTTTTGGAGATCTCTATAATTCCCTAAAATCTACATACGTTCACTTTAAGCTCTTTGAGGAAGGTTATCTTACTCTTCAGTGTTCATAGGAGTAAAGAATTGAAGGCTCATGCCTTGTAAAAAAATAAGATTGAAACTAAATAATAATTCATTCCCCATGCCTGCACAGATTTTATTTCTCCTCTAGATTCCTGAATATGATTCTTGCTTTATCTCTCTTAAAGTGTTAGGGACTTTGGCCTGTCTTGGAAATGGTGGTGTTGATTTCAGCGATAGCTTACGTTACCAATGTATCAGCAGAATCTACAAACTCTTGCTCATGATGAGAATCTACGTTTTGCTGAGCAAATAAACTGAATAGATAGCTCATAAATATTCACTGGGTGATTTATTTGAATGAGTTTCAGACAACGAGGGCATAATGAGCCATTCCCCTCCTTGACTTGCACTATTGAGCTCAATAGCTATGTTGAACAGATTTTGGGTGACTGAAACTCTAATAAAA
>JAVSBS010019597.1:0-13351 GCA_033124195.1 Coracias cyanogaster | reverse complement strand
AAGGGGCAATGGGTACAAGTTGGAACATAGGAGATTCCATAAAAATATTAGAAAAAACTTTTTCATGGTGAGGGTGATGGAGCACTGGAACAGGCTGCCCAGGGGGGTTGTGGAGTCTCCTTCTCTGGAGACATTCAAAAGCCGGATGCGTTCCTGTGCGATCTATTGTAGGTGATCCTGCTCTGGCAGGGGGTCTGGACTGGATGATCTTTGAGGTCCCTTCCAACCCCTAACATTCTGTGATTCTGTGATCAGTCATCTCATCCAGGGTAGAAACTGCTTTCTGTGTTAATCTGTTAAAGGTGCCGATAAAGACTAGACAGGTTCGAGACTGAGGAGAACCTTTCCATTTTTCTGTATCAGCTTTTACCCTCTCAAGAGTGAGGCTATTGGAAGGAAGTCTCAAGGTGGGCAAGTAGCAGGTCTGCTGTATGGCTGACACCGAACTTTATGCATCCCTTCCATCATTGATGAATATTTCATATTGCACAGCCAAATGTTGAACACTAAATGCTTCGTAAATGCACAACCTTGACCCCAGGCTCTCTGCAGCCTGAGTAGGCTGAATTCAGATTCTCAGGGAAGCAGTTTGAGCAAGAATCTGAAGACTGTAGCTGTAAGTGTGATACTTTAAATCTGACTTTCCCCTTCTCCTCAGGAGTATGCTTAAAAGAGACAATCAGTCTGGACTAAGTTTATTGTATTTGTTGTCAGAGATCCTTTTGAGCAGAGACAGTAACTTGGGTATAAACAAACATTTCCAGAAGTTGTTTGAGCTGCACTTAAGAACCTTTATAAGAGGCATTGCTGTTTGATCAGTGAATAAATACATGGATCAGCAGAAGATTTTGAGGCAACTGGTGTTTTGCTCAGGTCTTAATTTGTATTTGCATGTATGTCAAGGCATGGTTTACATCCTGATATTGCTGCCGTGAGCTCTATGGTGAAAGCTGGGGATGTTCCACCAAATGATAATCACTAATAGTTGCCTGCCGCTGCAAAATTTTTCTCCAGAGTAGTTAGTTATTTTAATCTACTTTTTACTTTGAACTTACCCGTTTGTCCAGGAATCTTCGTGAACCTGGCTATTTCTCCTCCCCTTCCAAGATACCACCTGGGGGAAGCTGTAGGTTAATAGTGTCGTGCGCTATAATCTTCCAGTTATTCATGTAGATAGCCTATCAAATGTGCAGAAATGGGTCGCAGCTCTGATCATCTGGCTAAGGGGATTAATGTCATCTAATGCCATGTGTTGGTACTAAATAGATTACAAGGAGCAGATGAGGCTTGGAGGATGTGAGAGTGAGGTGGGAGAGGAGGAGAGTAAAACCCCTCAGGAAATCAGTAGCCATCTCAATTTCTAACTTTTGTCGTTAATATGCTGTGTGCAGCAAAACATGTTTTCTGGAGTTTGGGGCTGTACTTGATGGAGAGGTGTCAAAGAGGATGTTTGCTATGAAGCTTCTGCTTAGAACAACCAACCAGAATCAAGTAACACTTTGTCTTAAACCACATGAAAAAATACTTTTGGTGTTCAAAGTATGCAACCTGTATTTTTTGTAACTTGTTTAATCTTACTAGGCATATAAAAATACTAGGTTTTTTACTGGGTGTTATATAACTGTGAGTGTAATTAACTTTATTTAGTCAAGACAGGAAAAATATACTCTGTGTACGTTATACAGTAGTTGATAAATGTGTTTATATTGAGGCATTCCATTTATTTGACAAATAATGGATCACTAATGGCAAAGTTAACTTAAAATCTGAAGCCACATCTACTGTGCAGGCACAGTTGTGTCACAACTAAACTACAATGGAACAAGCTCAAGCGTCTCTGCTGCATTCTGGTCATGTCTGAAATGTCTGTAGACAAGCTCCTAGCTTAAGCTACAGAATCAGAGATGCTGTTCATAGTCTGGTTTTTTTTCATTTCCCTGTTACTTTTTTCTATTGCCATGTAACTGAGAATGAAATGAATGCCAAGTGGGCTTGTGAGAGATGTGTATGTCGGAGGAGGATGTTAGCGGATACGCACAGTGCTCAGCTGGAGTGAAATAATTGCACAAGGGGACTGCCAGGAGTATATGGTCATGTGAGCTGGAGGTGCCCCTGGGGCTGGTAATGGGGGTCTGTGCACTTTCCAGTCCCATTCCTCCAGAACTGGTTCCAAGTCCTTCTGGAGTTCCCATTTTATGGCTTGAAGTCCTTACTAACTCCATACTGTAGTATTTTATGATGTTAATATTGAGGAGCATGGTGGGGGAAGGAGGAGGCATGTGTGCATGTATTTATGTATGAGAGAGAAGTTAAAATTTGATGCAGACTATATTCAGACCTGCTTTATAATTACAAATGGACACCCTTCTCTGGGTTGGTTAATGGGGTTTGTTTTGATAATTTAACTGGGCCCTTATAGTGCCAAGTGATGTTTTCATTGCCAGGTATTTGAGTGCTTAATAAATCTATCCAGTGGTATTAAGTAAATTTTATGACCCAGTCATCTTTTTCCTGTTTTCAGTTTCTAGGAACAGGACAGCTGCTAGACTTTTCAGGTGGTTTGGTTCACATGTGTATTTTGAGCCCAGCAAATTTTTTTTTAGGAACTCTTTCTCCATCAATTACTCAAGAAGTTATTTTAAGAGGTGATCAGCACTAAACAAAATCAAGACCATAAAGCAAAATGCTGAACAAGATAAGTCTGCTTTTATTGATCAGCACTAATCTAGCCAGGTATATTAAAAGGCCATGTGAGTTGTTCCCAGAGGAAGTAGATGCTGGAAAAAATGCCATATAAAAACCCCTCTGTCTACCCCATTCCCCAAGCTCCCCATTCCCCCCATTTTAATAGTAAAGCTTTCAGATATCAGTTACGTTATTTTTGTTCAGTGTTACGTGGCTCACTTGAGATGTGGAAAAGTTGTCTCAAGTTTTGTTGTTTTTTTTTTTTTTTTTCAAGGGAATATAAAATAATCTAGAACTTTTAACTAAAACTGATGGGGAAAGAATTAGGGTTGTTTGTACAGATGGGATTAGAATGGAAATATTTAATCTAAATGTAGGTATTTCCAGAATACCTCATATGATCTGGTAACCTGATCTACCTTTTCCATTAAAAAAGGGCATTTTGGGTGTCTTATCCAATTTGGTAACGCAGTTCTGAGTACTTTTCCACTTGTCCCTGCTTTAGACTCGTATACTGTATATTTTAACTGTATTGAATTCCATGAATTTTTATCCAACCAGAACTGATGTAATGTGAGAGAAGGGTCAGGTTAAAGTAACTAACAATAAAACTGATAAGGATATTGAGATGTCATGGAGCCAGCCTTTTGGTTTTTAATTGGGATTGAGTAACATCATTGCTGAAGTCAGAGTTGTACCGGCACACAGGATGTACATGAGATCAGGGAGAGGCCTTATTCTCTGTGATCCTAATTGCATAGTCTGAGGTGGGAAAGGTGACCAGGCAAGTGGAGAAGTTAGCTGGAGAAGGGAATAAGGTGGGCCTGCAGTACCTTTTGCCAAACCACTGAATATGTCTCTGATTGATTTATTCTTTGAACATATAGTGGTCCTTCTCCTGGATGGAGATGCACTGTTGACAGCAGACAGGGAAGCCTACACTGTTAATCTGTAAACCATCATAGTTGAAGAGGAAACGCCATTCTCTAGTGTTCCCAGTATAACATCGCTGGTTTATGCTAAAGTGTATCAGGTGGGGCTGGGGGAGAAAGGTAAAGCTTTAAAACATCTCGTATCTGTTTGATCTGGTTTGCATAAAATATGAGTAAGTAGATAAATGTGGAACTATTTTTAAAGTTACTTTCTTGTTCTGAAATAGTTTGGCACAGGTTCTGAAGCTTAGTTGTTGAATAAAGAAACTTCCCAGCAACTGCCCTTTGATTATTCTAAATGTAGATTACAGCTGTCCTGTTGGGAAAGGCATATTGCTCAGCACGTGAGTAACTGACACCTTTTTCTCTCCTTTTCAGAGTATCCCCTCTACAGAAGTCTGAAATAGTAGACATGGTCAAGAAACACGTCAATGCCATAACGCTTGCCATTGGGGATGGTGCCAATGACGTGGGAATGATCCAGACAGCTCATGTTGGAGTGGGGATCAGTGGCAATGAGGGCATGCAGGCAACCAATTGCTCGGATTATGCTATTGCACAGGTCAGAGGCAAAAAAGAGCAACTGCTCTGTTCTGTTGTCGGAAATGTGCTGTGCGGGAATGTAGTGCTTCATGGCTTCTCCTAGCCTTCAAGCTACAAACATCTCTGCTCATTTCCTTTTCAAGGCAATTGTCTAAAGCAGATATCTTGGATGTATTTTGGGGATTCATTATTACAAAATTATATTCTTCAGGGCCTCTCCTGCCTCTCTCCTCAAAGTTTCGGTTTCCTCCTGACAGCTGTGTAATGTCTTGGTTCAGGGAGAAGCACTTCCTGTGATGCTTATGTTAACATGCTTTTAAGTGTAACTTACCTCTCTTGGTGCAAGCTCTTTGCTCTTACTATGAGTAGGCATTATAACCAGGTGTGTGAGAGTTTGGCTGTTTGAGAATTCTTATTTTGAGGCCCTCCTCTCCCCCCCCGCGATGAAGAATTGTTCACTGTTCTAGAGAGCTGGCCAGCATTTTCACTTTAGGTATGTTATTTTAAATGTTATCTGGGTGAGTGCTCCCAGCTATCCCATCGAATTCAGCACTGATTACTTCAGCTAAAGAGGAGAGTCAAAAGCCTTTTTTGTTTTACTGAGGAAATGAAGATGTAGAATAAATACTTTAAAAGAAACGTAAGAAAGGAAGGAGTTACTTCAGTTGCTGGATATCCTCTCTGAATACTGTTTACATCTGAGGTGCTTTGTGTGTGTGTTTGAGACTGACGGCAAGGCAAGCACAGATGGAGCTGATGTGAGGCAGAGATGATCCACTGTCTCCTCAGTGATCTGAGAGCATTAAGTGATGTTCCCTTCTGGCGGGATGTAGGCAGATTTGCTCTATCAAGTGATAGGAAATGTTACAATCTTTTGATAATTTCAGTGGAAGATGAGGTTTTGAAAAGACTTCAAAAATGCTGCTGTTTGCACAGATAACTGTTTACTGTGTTAACCCTGCTGTGAAGCAGTGTCAGTCTTGTATTGCTGCTCTGTTCTGTAATGTGATGAAGTACCCTGAGTTTCAGCTTTGAATAATGGAGACGTTTCACCAAATTTATCTTGACAATTTTAGACTGTTTTATCAAGGGCTTATTCTGTCATAACAGTAACATTTTCCAAATACATAGCTTTATAGGAACTGCCATAATTATCAAGTCGGTGGTATCTTGTAGTGACGTTCTCATTTTTAACTTCTTAAACTATAATTATGCTGTGTAACTTAATTGAATGCTCATTAATTAGACTTCCTCAGATCATTTTACTTCTATTGCAGTAAGCAGGCATACAGGCAGAAGCAGTGAGAGTTTTGCCCATAGAGGGCCCTACACACTTAATTCCATTTTTGTTAGTTGCAGTAATGTTAAATCTGAGCAAGTAATTCCATGTTCTTGTGTTGCTTCTGTATTAACAAAAACCCCTGCCTTTGGATTTAACGTTGGAATGTGGGAGTAAGTTTCTCTTGGTTTAAATTCCAGTCAGGGAGTTACTGACAACAGCAATGAATCTTCTTAGTTCAATATGAAGTAAAAGCTGGTCACACTAGCACAGAATTTTAACTTTCAAAAATCAGTAGAACAACTGTGGAACTGATTTTTTTTTTGTGTGATTGTGGAGGAGAGCTTTCTGATGATTAGAAAACACGTAAAGGAATCCCTCTTGTCAAGGACACTAATAGTGTATGGTAATGTGTGTTTCAGAAAGTGTTCAAAAGAAAAACTTGATCTCCACGGGGTGTATTTCTTTCAGCAAAGACATATAACTCCCACTAAAATGTTACTGTATGTGCATGCCTTGAAGGCAGAGTATGTTCTTATTGAGTAATTTAAGACGACCACTATAATGTAGCATCTCATGTTCAAATGGTATTTCAAATGCAGTGGTGCCAGAAGTAGGCACTTATGGAAGAAAAAAGTCTCCATGTAAGCTCGTTCAGGATTCCAGGGGGAATCAGAGCATAAAGCAAACAAAAATAAAAAGGCGACTTGTGTCTGACTCTACTCCAAATAGCTTCCACAGGTGCAAGGAGCATCTGTTTGAATCATCCTTTTCCCTTGAAATGATATTGCACTAGTGATCCATATTTAGAGAATTCCCAAATCAAATGACCTAACTGTTTATAGAGATAGTAGAGTTTAATAACTTTTTTCCTCAGTAAAAGCCTTTATCATCTTAAACCAGAGAGCATCTGGTGTCTAGGGGCTGTTTCCTTTTCTTAACTAGGGGAATGTATTTCTTAAATATTTGTGTTTCACTTTTTGTTCTTTAGAAAACTTGGCTTGCATTTTGGATGCACTTTCACTGTCATAACACCACCCTCCCACTCCCCACACCCCCAACACGGCATCACTTCATGCTTTAGACACAATGAGGGATATCTTTCTAAAAGATCATCTCTGTATTAAAAAAGCTATACTAGGGTTGATACAGAGATGACTGAAAACTTACAGAAACTGTTTTGCTGGCCAGATGGTCATGATGTTCCCTTCTGATTTAAAACTCCGTAAATACAGCAGTGTCCTAACAAGGGCAATGTCTTAGTAGAACCCTATCCCTACAGTTGCTCGTGCATGCCAGTAGCCGTGTTTGCGTAATTTCTGTGACCAGGATCAAAACTAATTTAATTGCTTGCCACGTCTCAATGCGACTCTTCATCAGTGTGAACAGGCTCAGGACTGCATTATTTAGGTTATTGGTATCTTCCTTACTGAGCTATGCAGCACACTCATTTTCATGATAGTACAGACAAGAGAGCAATTAATGATAGGATTTTTCCTTGCCTTGAGCTCCAGAGAAGACTGCATCTGATATGGTTACTTGTTAGACTCAGCAGAGAGTTTTTAGGGTGTGTCTGTTCTCTATACAAGAGGTGTTTGGGGTGACTTGTCAGGATATAGCGACAAGTTTCCCATCACCGCCGGTGTCTTTTCTTAGTGAATTTTGATGAGGAAAGTTCCAGCTGTGCTGTATATTAACTGAGGCATTAGGTGTCTAGTAGGTCAGCTACTCCCTTGAGTGTCCCACTTTCAGTCCTGACTCAAGTTGGGCAGAGACTGAACCGTGAAGCTTGGTTCGGCTTTATTTTCTCTCCTTTCTTGCTGGCATATCCTAACAAATCTGAGCTGCTGATGCATGGAGGAGAGGCTGTTCTTACAGGATTTGTGGTTCAGTGATTTCAGTGCTGGAAATCATGGGAGAAAAGCTGTCTCATGACAGTCTTAATTCATTACTGTAGCTTTCAATTTCAAATAAGTTTTGGTTAAAATAAATGATCTAGAAATTCAGGAAGTCAAGCTTTTCCTATCAAGCTACTTCGTGGAAAAAGAAGCAAAGCAAATAATGGTCCCACCTCAGTGCCCAGGAACCCTTCAGGTACATGTGCTGAATGGGAAATCTAGTCACCAGTTTGAGCTAACTGGAAAAAAGAGGAGTGCTGCAGGTCATAAAAAAGTCACTGACAAAGCCAGGACTAGGAAATTATGCAAGTCCTTTTTCAAAACTGCTGAAATGAGAAGTTGATTTTGAGCTGTATCTGTGGTTCAAACCAGCATTAAAAGATAGCTGCTTTTACAAGATTCATTTACTTGTATTTTTGGCAGGTGCTTTTCTTCCTTTACACAAAATTTTAGGGACTTTGTAGAACTCAATATTGCGTACATCTTGTAGTCTGAAAATGTTAGTGTAAGTATTCATTCTCTCTACAAGACTCTCTGCATCTTTGTTTTGCCACTTGTGCTCCCCACCTTGTGCATTTAATTTGAGCTCAAGACAGTTCTAATTACCAGACCTCTTAACACAAAGAGAGGAGATGCTGAACATTGTAAGCCCTCAGAGGAATCTTCTTTGACCATGAAATGAAGAGTTCACGTTTATATTCAATCCTCAAGGCTTTATTACATTAGTATTGCTTGATTTTGCTATCAGGATAGTAATATACTAATTCAAGACTTCTTGCAGTTTAAAGGCGGTGAACAACATTTCAAAACTTTCATAGATTTTGCTACAAAAAGAAAGAAGCAGCTGTTCCTGTAAATATATTGTTTGCTTTTTGCATGTATGTTTTGCTAAGCTATTTAAATACTGTACTTGGAGAACAGCTTTCATAGCTGGCCTGAGTTTTTCTCCTGAGGATAGGGGTTTACTTGAACCAATTTTTTTTGAACTGTTCTTCATATATGTAAAAAGTTGGTTTCTCTCTTTCAGTTTTCCTACTTGGAGAAGCTGTTGTTGGTCCATGGAGCTTGGAGTTACACTCGAGTTACCAAGTGCATACTATATTGCTTCTACAAGAATGTAGTTCTGTATATTATTGAGGTAAGAGTAACTAAATGGGTGGGTCCTACTGATACTTACTTCTCAAATCATCTCTCATAAGAAGAAAAACTCATCCAAAGGGATTGAACTAAAAGGACTGACTTTTTTTTTTATCCATGTTTCACAACTTAAAATTGTTTCCTTTCTCAGATTAAGTTCACTCGAATCTTTTCAGGTTTGCAAAAGGAAAGCTGAAGCTTTCCATACAGTGAAGCTTGGGATGTAAGATGTCAGGGGACTAAGTTCATTCCTTCTGTGCAAGTGTTCTTACTGAAAGCTTCTTTGCATTCATGGAAACATTTAAAATAAAGCTTGTATTTATAAAACTTGAATTGGGAGCTGAAACTAAATCAAAAGTTCGTTTAGTAGAATCATGAAGAACTATAGGCAAATAATAAACTAAGCAAAAAACCATAGCTGTTGACTCAAAACTCTAAAGACCGCAGTTGGAACTGAAATAAGTTTGCCTTCTTTTTTGGACATAATTTTGCCTAACAATACCAGTGGAATTATAAAATTAATCATGTTATTAGATAATATTTAAATTTTAACTTTGTTTTGAAAAATTGTCTGAAGATGTCAGGTAGTGGAACTGGACTTTAAAGAGGGCTGAATACTGTTATGAACATTAGTACATTGCATTTCAGCCTCCTTAGATAGGAGTGTGGTTCACATGCTTCAGGGCGTAGTCTTGAATTTAAGAAGGATGAGGAAGTGATGTTTGTTGTGTATTGTTCCCTAGTTAGAAACACATGAGGAACTTGAACTCAGTGGATTGGTCACTCGAATATCAAGTGGTCACCTTGTACAGTGATTTCCACACTGTTCATCATTTTTAGTTAGATATGTTTATGTGTGTATGTTATGTTTTAGATTTCTTTCTACAGTTAAGCAGACATGAATGAGGTTAACAGGCAAGAAAGTTACAACATTTTTAATTAGGCAGCTAGTTTTATCGATTATGGAAGCTAGTGAGTAAGTAATGTTTTACTATTCAGTGAATCATATCATGGTCAGTGTGTGTATACCTGACTCCCTCAGGGAATGATCATCTTTTATGCATGATGTTAGGCTCTTAGAGAAAAAATATTCTCCACTAACTTGCTCCATTTTTACTGTGCTAACTATTTCTGAATTAACTGTTGGCTGCTATTATTTCAACACAGGTTATTCCATTTACTGTAGGAGACTTCCACTATGCCATCACAATGGTGTTTCGCTGTGGTGGGTGGGAGCAGGATGGTCGAGTGATACATAGTATGCTAGATTTGTGAAATAATATGAAGAGCTGATTTATTTTTTTCTAAATTTTAAACATCCAAAAGTTGACTGTTCCAACTCTTTTACCAGATTCTCTGCCAAATTTAAATCCATGTTCTTGAGATTTCACAGGTGTGTTTTTGTCCTAGTGGTAAAGCCAACTTCACAGCTCTGAGATTAATTTAGCACACTTAGATAAGATTTTGTCAATGTTTTATTTTCTGAAATAGCCTTTAATTTGACTTTGGCTCATCATAACTCATGTTTTTGTAGTGGTTTTTAAGAGTTGTTGGAGATGACAATAATATTCATTATTGTGCAAAAAAAAAAAAAATATTTTAAGAAATAGTTTTCTAGTGGGTTTTTTGCTGAGCGTGGGAATTGCTGGGGTTTTCCCTGAATTGTTCACAAAGTGCTTAACAGCTTCCCAATTGCCTTCTGTGATATTTTTTTTTTTATTTTCTCCATTTGAAAATGAGTTTTGAAAGTCTTGTTACTTGCCCATTGTAGCAGTGTGTGTCTTTGCTTCCTTTACTGTAGTCTGACAAGTAAATTGTTCTGTGTCCAATGTTGTATGGCTAAATTACGCCTTTTCTTGTGAGCAGATGTGGAAGGGGTTAAAGACAAGTGAAGGCCCCTGGGACCTCCAGCCTGAGTAGCTTATTCATCTTAATGTAGGGAGGAGTATTTTTATTAGTCAGAGATATCTGTAGGTGATGTATGAAATGCAAGTCTGGTCTGGGGAGCATGAGGTCAGGTGTTCTTTGCTGTAGTAGTCTGTGTTCAGGTCTTTCTGCGTACTGTGCTGAGGCAAATGAGCTTTTGTCTCCTGATGTCCAAGACTAAGGGTGGCAGTTGGTTATATCTAACACCTGAGCACTGAGTAATGTGTAACGAACTTCAGCCCCATGCCTCAGTTACCCCTCTGTGCTTGTGCTGCATAGAAGCTGGGAGCAAGTTTAAGGCTTATGGGAGGTGAAGTGACAGAAGAAATCTTGGAGACATACAGCAATGGGATGAGCTCAGTTTGGTTTTGGTTTCCCTGATTAGTTTGCCTTACTAGTGGCCTTAAGGAACATACCTTCCAAGACTAGCCAGATTGCCTGGAAACTGAAGAGACATCCACTTTGGTATCATGAGCATGCAGGGGAGGGAGAAAAGAGGACTCAAATTCCTTCCTTAGCTTTACACAAGGAAAGCTGAGTTGTTTTGTATTTCTGCTGTGGGGCTTGGGAGCACTGCTCAGTTTGTGGTATGGAGTGATACTCATAGAAGAGCAGCTCCATGAGGGAATAAATACTTCAACTTGAGAGAGAGGCAGTTGAGTGCCCAGCACTCCTGTACTGTTGCTTGTGCATATGGTATGTTTCTGATTATTTCCCAATGCTCTGGACAAGTTTAATATTTACCAATACTTCCCAATTGCATGTGTGGTGTATGGGGAATATTCTTTTAACATCATAATGAAACAGAGAGTTGAACTGGAACTGCTTTCTAAGTGGATCTTCTAAAGGATTGTATTGAGTAAATATTTGTAGAGTTGGATTAAAAAGCACATTGGTGAATACACCTTTGTTACTGTATCTGTTCTTTCAGTGAAGCTTTGACACCTGAGGAATAACTGTAGTAAGCCTTATGTAAATGAGTTGTGCAGCAATGAAGCCCTGGGGTTCATCATAACTTTTATTCCCTGACACTTCCCAAAGATCAGAGAGAACTAAGAGATGGTGCTTGGGCTTAGCACACAGAACACGCGTATGCAACTTGCAGAGGCATACATTAAGATTAAACTTACATTAATTAAACAATGATAAATGCTTGAGGAGAACATATTGGTGTCTCCTTCCCTAGCGTCTCAACATTGGTATATTAAAACCCTTTATACACTTAAAAGTTCATCTTGTTACTCATCACTCTTATGCTAGGAGGATTTAAACTGTGGCATCTCTGAAACATAGAATTCAATCAACTTTCCTTCAGTTCCTGGGAAAAGTGGTAATTAAAATACAGAATTTGGTGGGAAGTGTACTCAGTTGACTGCCATCATGTGCTTTACTCCTATACTCCTAAGAGATACTGCTGGCTTTAAGCTGGTGCTTATTTTCCTGCAATGGCTGATTCTTTGTGGAGAGCCAGGGGCCTCAGGAACTGTGTTTTCAACTGTTTTGACAATGGTTAAAATGGGCGACCATGCTGGGACAATTTCATGCAGGCAGAGATAATATAGCAGAATGCAGGCCTTGTAGTCTGGTGATTGCAGGGAAAATGGAGTTAAGCGCGTACTTTGCCTCTCTCTGATCAGACGTCCGTATTACTTTTGCTAAGAGGTGAATTTTAAATTGTCTAAGTGATAAAGTTCAGTGAAGTCTGAGAAGCTTTTGGTTCGGTTTAACTGCCAGAAACTCAGTGTTGCTGTTCTTTCTCAGATTTGGTCTCTATCCTTTTGCATTTCTTCATCATTGTCCTCCTGCCATTCTCAATTTCCCTGCTTGGTTTTTGAAAATATAAAAGTCAGTGAAATATAACTCAAAAGTACAAAGAGAAGTAGGTACTGGAAATTTAAGTACTTTCGGTGTGGTTCTTAGCCTGATTCTTGAGCCCTTGTGTATTGTCGCTGCCAAGATGCTTCAGGGTGTAAAGTTGTGTTTCACTTGCTTACTGGCAGAATCAAGCCTTTCCCTCCACAGAGCTCCTTGACCAATGAATTGCTGCTACTTCCCCGTTCTGACCAGCCCTGCTAGGTCTGTCCGAGAAGCGGCAAGAAAATCTACATAGAAAGCTACTGAGATGGCTGCAGGGATGAAATGCGACTATAAAGTCCCCTCTTTGGTGTCCATTCCTTTATTTCCCATGTCTGCAGCAGCAGTGTGCACTAAAGCTGTTACTGAGGAAAGCCAATCATTCAGCATCATCCTGAAGCAGAAGGTCAATGACAGGGTTTTGGCTGTTAGAGAATTGACAGATAAATACTTGGGCATCATTGCAGAACACTGTCTTGTTCAATTATTTATGTAGCTGGCTTTAAACTGAGTAGTGAAACAAAAGATCTGTTTCCCATCTGTTGAGCAGCTATATTTCACTGGAGATGATATAAAGTTGTCCTGATGACATCAGAGCTTTGAAATATAGCTGATTTTGAATGTAAGAGAATACAGGAATGTTGCTTTCATGTCATGCTTGGAGAAGTAGAAACACAGCAAGATCAAAGGTAGTATCAGAAATATCAGGTAAAAGTTCAAGGCAATTGGGAATGGCTCTGTGGAACAGTAGCATGGGAGACAGCTTTCAGGCCAACACAGTGTGCAGGAATAATGTGCTCAATACTTCACTGGAACATGTTGCTTACCTGAGATATACTTAATATGAAGTACTCCTGTATTATACATTGCAGGATAAGGGGATTGGGCCGAAATAGATGGTCCCTGTGTCAAGGTCTGGCAGTGTAGGACCGTGACAGGAATAAATAGCAAGTGGGGAGAGTACAGCATCCATAGCCTGATACTGCATTTTTTTGCTGTGAGAATCCAGAGCTAAATTCTAAGCCCAGATGGGAAACTGTTTCTTTATGAAGGTGAAGAGGCAAGTCTCATATGTGAGCAGTGTTAAACAAGATAAA
>JAVSBS010019596.1:0-39654 GCA_033124195.1 Coracias cyanogaster | reverse complement strand
TCTCCCCTGTCAGTGTGTGTGGGGTCTGTGGGTGTGCGTGCGCAGGGTGACGGTGCTGCCGGGGCCCCCGGGCAAGATGGAGGGATGCGTGGCTGTGGAGCGAGCCCGGAGCGCGTCTCAAGTCATTTATTCTTCCCCCGCCACGCCGCTACCTGCGTGAGGGGCCGGCGAGCAGGTTGTGGCCCGGATGGAGGGCGAAGTGCCCCCACCCCCCCTCCACCTTTGCTGTCCAGAGAGGCCCCGGGGGAGTAGCCGCAGCCCGGGCGAGGCAGTTGTTTGTGTGGATGGGCAGAGCCCTGGGGGAGGCCTGGGGGAGGCCGGGGCGGAGGGGTTGGCGCGGCGGCTGTGGCTGTGAGATACCGCTATCCGGGCAGCCCTTCCTCGGGGGGCTGGGGCGCCTTCCCTTGCGGTGGGGCCGAGGTATCGTGACATGAGGTGTAGGGCAGCACGACCCCGGGCAGGGGTGGGAGGGGTGTGCCGGGTAGCGACACGACAGAGCGTTTCTTTTCTAGAAAACGAGGTAAGCTCAGAGCGCCAGGAGTACGTACGTGGCCTTGCAGGAGGCAGGGATCGGCTTCAGAGGGTGGA
This sequence comes from Coracias cyanogaster, assembly GCA_033124195.1. Classification (NCBI taxonomy): domain Eukaryota; kingdom Metazoa; phylum Chordata; class Aves; order Coraciiformes; family Coraciidae; genus Coracias; species Coracias cyanogaster. The sequence goes on along the minus strand of JAVSBS010019596.1, from coordinate 39,066 downwards.
CAGATAGGTGCTATTTATTTGACACCAGGAGTGTTCAGTGTATTTCTTTTCCTGGCAGCAGATGCGAGAAAAGCAATTGTATAGATACATTTTAAACCAAGATGAGCAGTGATGATGGGTAATAGTTTGAAGTAACTTGTCCCTGTGTAGTTACTGGCCTGGTGAATTTCGGTGGGTATGTTTATCTGTTTGAGAGATCGTTATACTGACAAAAGGTGCCTCTGCAGAGGTCTTACTCCTGCCCTCCACTCGCATTTCTATGCTAAACTAAGAAGCTTTGCTGTCACAGATAGGTAGAAGAGATGCAGGCTATTTCTTTTCCCATGGGATAGGTGGGTAAGCAGGCAATCAAATGTTTTTTAGTCCTACTGTTTTTTAGTTACTCTCAAGACTGGAGAATGTGAGAGGATGCACAATGATTATTTTCTTTTTCTTATTGCTGCCTGCCTCCAAAGATTTTAGTAGTGTTGTGGTGGTGTTTTGTTTCTAAGCAAAATGAGTGAAACTTTCTGTTCGCATCAAACAGTGGTTTGCAACCTTTTTTGATATATAGTTATTGTGTTTTTTAGTGTTTGTGTACATTTTCTTTAATGAACTCCAACTCTCCATTTGTTATTTTTTTTTTTTTAATTTTAATCTTTATTGGGTCTTAGTAGGCCATTAGAAATAGTATATGGACCAAAGGTTGAACACTATTGATACTGCTGATACTGTTGTATTGTCTTCATGCAAATGGTTTAATTTTTGATCCTTTTAAAATACAACATCAAATACTAAACAGTGAGGAGTGGAAAAACATATTGTTTCCCAGAGCTTTCTCTTGACAGCATAGATGCGGGTTTTTTATGTATTATTGCAAAGTTTAGTAGCTGTGGTTATATAGCCAGAGGGCTTCCATAGGCACCTCTCCATGAGCTGTACTGGTGTGGACCCACCTTTTGTGAGTTGATATGATCCACACTGGTTCCAAAACTGCTTGAGTGAATTGGTACCATCAAATACCACTATATAACGTAGTACAGAAGCTGATCATTGCTTGTGATCTTTCCTAGCAGTGCACCCCTTTTTACTCTGAAAAATATTTCATGTTTCTGGGATAAATAATTACGTTTCATTTTTTTTTTTTTTTGATTGTAGTGCTATTCGTGTGTTGGGTTTTTTTTTTTAAGGGAAATCTCTTACAGAAGCAAAGCTATTGGTGCTGTGTACAACCTCTGCACATCTTTGCATATGGGTTGTCTGCAGTCTTGCTCAGAAGTTTGCTAAAGGTAGGTCACTGGAATTGAAAGAGTGCCCTCTGGTGACATCCATATTCAGAGTATGGAGTGTATGTGAGAAGCATGCCTGCTAGTCTGAAATTAAATATTCCTCCCGATGTGACTGGAGATGTGTTCTGCGCTGAAGTGCTAGTGTGGCGTGGCTGAGGTGGGGGATGAGCAGTCACTGGTAAATACATGTGGAAGCTGTACCACAGTCACTTAGAGTCTGTCAGCCCCCTTGTGAAACAGTCTACCTTGCAATTTATCTTGCTGTATTTTGATGTGAAATGTTTGATTCCTCAGTCTAATGGAGGAAAAAAAAACCAAACCAACAACCTTCTTAATGAGGTTATCCTGTTTACTGTCTGCTTGTTTGTTTTCCTCTGAAACTTGCCTTTATGCAGAATTTCTGGAGAGATCTTTTTTCCCTTCCACACTTGTATCTTGCTGGGGACTGTATAGAGTGAAAAATCCCAATGTTTAGATATTTTATTGGTTTTGATGCTGCTCAGCACCAATAAGCAAGTATGAAGATCCAGGGCAGGCTCTTTAACTTCAGTTATTTTTGTAAACTTGGATTTTAAATTTGGCTGGGTTTGTAATAAATATCTTTAAGACTTTAAAAAGCCAGTGAAGTTTTAGTGTGTTCATGTTCTGCTTGACAAGTCTTTGAATATTAAAAGATTTAAGGACACACCTCCTTTTTAAACAGTTTCTTCTGTTGTATTTTTTTTCAGAGATTAAGGATTAATATTTTCCTTTATATTTGCTTGGAGCTGAGTCATTTGGGCTCCTCCTTTCATTTGATAAGTAAAGCTGAGTTGAAAACTTCCTTTAGGGATGGAGAGTGTAATTGGTTGCATTTGATCAAAATACAAGACATCAGAGGCATGGTATATTTCTGATTTGAGTGTTGTGTTACAGTTCTTCTTAGAAAAGATGCTTAAAATGCATCTTTGAAATAATCAGAAAACATTTCTGTTAAAAACCTTTACATTTAAGTAACTGGAATTGCTGCGGTAAAATGAATCTTTTAATATTTGTGCATAGTATTTATTGCGTGAACAGAAGCTTTGTGGGCTTCATGTTTTGTCTATTTGTGAACTAATCACCTTAAAAGACTGCTGAAGCAAGAGAGTCTTAGTGTTACAGTTGGGTGTTTTAAGTAGACACTGTGTGCGCTTGGTCCTCTAGAACGTGCGTATGCATGTCTGCAGCTCTTCCTTTACAAAGATCCTTAAAGGCCTTGTAGGACGTTTCCTTGCAGGAAAATGGCGTTGGAATTGAGCAAGGCAGTTGTGGGGTGTCAGATGGAGGGTCCAGTCCAGTGACTGGGCTGAGCTGGTGGCAGCAGCTCTGTGCAGTCAGGAGGAGCTGTGTAAAGCAGAGAAGGCGTGGGGGGAAAAGGAGAGGGCATCCCAAGGTCGCAGAAGGGGAGGACTTATTCAGCAGCAGTATATGTTCTGAACATTGGAGCTCCTCACTGTGACTTTCAAAAGTTAGCGTGGTGTAAATGATGGTCATTGAACTTGCTCGTTGGCTGAGGAAGAGGGAGGCTGTTCCCTGTCTGTGTGTCAGTTTATATTAGAGTTCGAGTGATCCAGTCACTGAATCTTATGCTACAGTAAAATAAAATACTGGGAAATACAGTGGGCCAGTAGTAAGTATTTTATGCATGTGAGGGATGTAGTATTTTAAAAGGTTAATGTTTGCTCTCCAGGGCTTATGATTCTGAGGTGTGCTACTCTCTAGTCTACTCGCAGCTCATCTTTTCAAAACTCCCTACAGGTTTCCAGATAGGTTGTAGACTGTCAGAGGGCACAAAGGATGTCTTCCTTGAACCCATGGAGATGCCTTGAGAATGCTCTCAGAATCCTTGCTGTCCCAGCTTTATTGTTGGTGTAACTTTTTCTATGGTTGTAACCTCAGTGCAGATAAGCGATGGCCTTCATTATTACTGTGTGCCTTTCCATCAGTGAGGGTGGGATTGCCTTTTCCTTCCCCTGCCTGTGTTGTCTTACAGTCCCAACTATGAGAGCGACTGTTCAGGTAAAACTGCAGGACAATGATACTGGGAAGAAAGAAGCTGTGTACCTTGCAGGTCCCGGCAGTTTTACCTTTGTTTCTATAGGGCTGTGTTTTGGCTCTTTGTGCCTGTACCAGAAGCATCAACAAGTCGGGGGTTTCCTGCCCCAGAAAATCTCGGGGTGTGCTGTGGTGCACCTCTGTGCCTGACACTGAAAGGCTCATGAGCTGCTTGGTCAGTATAGCAAGAAATGCTCTTGTCATATGTGTCGTATTTGTAGTTTCAAAATGGGCTTATTTCTCAGTGGTGAAGAGCAGCCTCTTTTGTTAATGATGAAGCATGTAACACGGCAGTCGATGTGATGCCAAATTTGAGAGCAAAGCATCTGTTGCTGCCTGGTGGTTAATTGGAATCCCTCCCCTTTTTTCTCTTGGAGGCAGATATTGCTTGCAGTCCCCTATGGTAGGATTCATCTTGGTGAAAACTCTTAAGAATAGTTATTTATTGTTTCTTTGAGGTCTTGGAATTATGACCTATTCTCTCTGCCTATTTCAGGGTTTCATTTATATGTATACATCAAAATACATCTCATAGGCAGTGTAAGCTTTGGGTTGCCAGTGAACTGGGAGGCGCATGTGCCTGCCCTGTTTTCTCTGGTCTATCTGGGGCGACTGTGAGTCTCTCCCGCATATTGCAAGTGTGACCACAACAGTTGATGTAGCTCAGTGCCTCATCAGCATGTAGTCGAGATTTGAATATGGATTAGAACAAGCTGGCTGAAGTTCAATCCAGATAAAATATACATGATGATGTAGATGTAATTATCAGCCTTCCTAACTGAAGGAGTGCATTTGCCATTAGGTAGAAGTGTTAATGCCCTCTGGTGACTTGAGTTTATTAGTTGTTGTTCCCAGCAATCATACTGAAGCAGTAAAATTAGGTTTTTAAAAAAATCTTTGACTAGAAGATTGAGACCTCCTAACCTGATTAGAGCCGACTAGAATTTAACTGGGTTTAGATCATTGTAGCAGTTCCTAGTGCAAATAATGAAATCTAACTTGGGGTCCTCTGGCAAAGGTGATTGGCCCGATTTAATAATTTCTTGGAGCTTGTGAATCTCTTCACTTACACCACTTGTACTGTGTACAAGTAGGCTGTACACAGGCTGTCCGAGGGCTGAAGCACTTGGAGTGGCAGAGGAGAAATGTGTAACAGTGGTTGCAAAGGAGAAGCTTGAGATCCACTGACTTTCACGCTGTAACGCCATTTTAAAGCGATTTGAAGGCAAAACGTGGTGCAGGAGGTTTTGCTGCTGTTGGAGCCATCCCAGTAGGAGTCAGTGGCACTGGTGCTTTGGGATATATATGTATTACCTCTTTTTCTCTTTAATGGAGCTGTGGTATTGACAGCAATCAATTAAGTCTGAAGTGACCTAGGACTGCCTATCAACTCTCTGACCATTGTTTTAGTAGTATGGCATTAAAAGCTGTTTGATTTGTGCCTCCCTCATTATTCATTAAGGGACAGCTTTGAGATTATGGAATTTGCTCTCCTCATTGAGATGGGTTGAAATTGATTGTGCTGGGGAAGAAGAATATTGATCTTTTTTAAAAGTTGTAGGTATATTTCTTAGGTAATAATGGCTAGATAAAACTGGCAGAGATCCTGAAAAAGTGATCTTAATGCAGTTTGCAAATTGAATTGCTTTTATCACATTAGGGTGCCCAGGGTTTGGGATAATTGTCTAAACTATAGTATTATATTTTCATTTAGATTTAGAGTAAGTGGAATACTGTCATAGGGTGACTGGAGTTGGACCGAAAAGTGAATAAACAGGACTAGTACAAAGCACATTTTCGGCTGAGATAGAACCTTTTTGGATTAATGTATAGGCAGGCAGAAGCCTTCAGAAGAAAGCTCGAGGTCTCAACTTACAAAGTTTTTCTTTGTAAAGTTCATGTGTGAATTGATACCTGAAGAGGCACAGGTGTACTTGTGACTTGTTAGTTCTGTGTAAAATGCAAATTTATAAGCTCTTTAGAAGCTTGTGTTTCTAGTTCACTTGTTTTATTGCCAAGTTGTAAGTTTTATCTTCTAATTGCTGTTAAATTCTGTTACTTGCTTAATGAAGTTGGGGGTCCTCCACAGTTGTAACTAATTTAAATTGGCTTGTAATTGTGTTAGGTTGTGACTCCATGTGCAGGGGGGCAGCGTATTTATTGACTACTCAGTTCACACGCAGTTCTGGCAGAAATACTCGTACAGTGAACTGCATTAGGGAACTTACACAGAAAGAAATTGAGCTTTTTTTTTTTTCCTTGCCTTACTATCCATTTTGATAGTTCCCCTAAATCGTTTATTCTTCAGCCATACAAAATCTTCTGTGGATGTCGTGGCAGAGAAAGGAGTGGAAAAAAAAAATTAGTGGTGGAGATGACTGACAAGTACAAAATCAGAGTTCCAGTAAACCAGCCAAAATCAATTAAGTGGATCAGTTGTCCTCTTTGGTTGTAGCTGAGCTTGTGGAGTACTGATTTCTGGTGTTAGAAATGGTGGTGTTAGAAAGTGGTGTTCAGCACAAGCTGAACTCTATCCTGAATCCATAGCTAGGTTTGCAAGTTGGGGAATTTGGGAAAGACTTCTTAGTTTCAGATTTAATGCAGAAATGTTTGAGGTATTGTAGGATCCTGGTGACACTTCCAGCAATTCCTTTTGCATAGAGTGAAACTGAACAGTCATTGCACCTTTTACAGCATGCTGATCGAGTGAGGTGGGAATGGTGACGGTGTTGCTGGAAACTCTTTCCCATTAATGCATCACAGTTTTGTGCCCTCACTAATTAGTAACTCCAATATCATGAGGTGTGTTGATAAAGCATATGGTTAAGTGGATGACTCATAATCATTATATTTCCACTCCTACTCTGTCACATAATTATCTTTCTCTGTGTGGTTAAAGGGCACCTGAACTGTGCTGCTGTTGCTAGCAAGTCCGGACCACTCTGCCAACAGCCTTGTCTTTGATTACCAGCCAGTTTTCCCATGTGCTTTATTGGTAAGTATACCAGAGTAGTGGCAGCTATCTCACTTATTTTTAGACTAGTAATCGTGTACTTTTAGACTAACAAATTTGTTATGGCATGAGTTGTTGGGCTTGTCTGATAAGTACCTTTAAATAATTTTGATATTCTTATTGATCAGACTTCTATGGAAATATACCAATAGGCATTTTGGAAAGGAATAATGTTTAAGGAGAGTAGAATCTATTGAGTTCAGTCCTTCCATGCAGCTGAGGTGGTCTTCAAGTATCTTCTGGAGCTCAGAGTGCAAAATTACTGAAGGCTTAGCAAGATTTCTTCTTATCTACCCACTAATCCTGTGCTTCTGAGAACCATTAATATGGTGAATAGTGAGCAGCCTGAAACTAGAGAAGTTTGAGGGCAGATAAAATCTGAGCCGTGCAGATCTGCCTTAAGATAGGATGAGGCTAAACATTACCTAGGTTTTACTAGGTTAATAAGGCTTTATTATTATTACTTTTGAATATACCATGCATGGATGGTGTCAGGTGTGCAGTTTCTCATGAAAGCATTTTCCATTTTATGTGATAATAGGAAGTGTTGCTCTGTAGTAGAGGTTTTTTTGCCACTTCTTGTTTGAAAAGTGCTTGGCTAGCTGCTCTTTGCTGGTTGATTGCCCTATTGATCATACGTAATTTCTAATCCTCCTATGTTTGTTTCTTCTTGTTGTTTTTTTGTTTGTTTTCCACCCTATCTGGGACTATTTTTTATTTATTTTTGCCAGATAGCTCATTGATAATGGATTCTGGTATTCTTATTGATATGCATTGCTAAAGGTGCTTTTCTCCTTACTGGTAGACAGTAACTTTCTTTCTGATGCAGTTGAGTGTATGGCATTTCCATTCATCGTGATAGATAATTTTTAATGGTACTTTAGACAAGTATATATTGTATTACATTGGACAGGGTCTTCAGTACAAATATTGCAAAGGTATTAGTACCAAAGCTAATCACAGTATGAAACTGTGATTCTTTGGTTATTTTTTATACCCTTTTATAGATCTAGTGATGCTGGCAGAAAGTTACTTTTTGTGTGTAAGTTTTTCAGGTCTACCAGCAATATCAAAGTGTTCAAAGTGTCCACCCTGAACACTTTTAAAAGAGATTGGAGGGAAAAATGATGTTAACCAAATTGTAGTCGGGAGATCAAAGAAAAAGGCAAGCTTGATACTGTTTTCACTTGAGGTGGGTGCCAGGTGTACCATGTTTTACAAAGTTGAAGGCCTATTGAAGTGATAATAAAGAAGTGGAAAAACTGCTTTTGAGGTACAGTATTTCTTTACCTTTGAAGAACAGCAGCTATTCATAAACAGATCGTGTGCTTTAAGACCTGCTTGCAGATAAGGCTTCCTCAATGTCTGCATGTAGTGGCTTGCCCTTGTACTTAATTAGCTTACTGACTTCTTTTTTTAATGTGGATAGGGTCTATGTGGTGACAGAACTCCAACTGTATTTCATGCTGTGACTTGTGTTTAATACTTCTGCAAAGTCAATCTTGACTCTTTTCAGAAGCTGTCAGTGGTGGAATGGCTTCTTCATTAGGACCTAGTTCATATTCCGGTTAAGGTAGTTTAACTTCTCTTAAAAGAAGTATTTGTACCAGTCGTGTATAACCTCACATTCAGGGACTTCAGTTTGTTAAAGAGAGATGTCTAGAAATCCTGCTAGAGACCAGCAATCAGAATTGCTTTAGTTTCTTCTCTTTTTAGTAATGAATGCTGTGTGACTAGGAGAGAGAAAAGAAGTATCTGCATATTTGTTGTTACATGATCCCAAATTATTCTTTGTATGTACAGTGGGGAGTTTTGAAGTATGTAAGGTGATGTTATGCCAGGGCATCTGGAGAAACTTATCAAAAACCTTGGAATTTTTTTTTTTGTACTGTGAAATTGTGCTGTCTGTGTTCCGATTAGTTTATGGGAGAAAAGTGGGAGCAGAGCTGTACACTTAGAGCAAGTGCTTGTTGTAAGTCCAAAGCAAATATATGCAAAATAACTATGAATTCTTAAACAAATTTAGACTTAGAATAACAAAAGTGTATGTGCTAATGACTTGAGGCTAACACGGTTTTGTTGAGGAATAATTCTTGATCTGAATTTTATAACTTAGTTGTAAGACAAAGACATTGATTTAAAGGGTATTGCTGAGGCCAGATTATAGAGGATAGCTTGGGAAAATGTGAAATCTCTTGTGCAGGTCTGTATGGTAGTGTGATGCAGAGGTGTGTTGTAGTTGTGTTATGCCGTCAGATAGGCATAGAAGTCTAGTTAGCCTATAAAGTGATACTGCTAAAAAGGGAAGCTTGTTTGGTAAATAATGCAAATAGCTGACATGAAAGATGTCTTGCTAAGCTATTGTGCCCACAAACTTTATTTGTAAACAAAGGTATATTGTAGAAAAGATGAGAGCTTTAATTATTTCAGCTGCACTTTTTTTTTTTGAAAGCTAGCTCTTATGAGGCAGTAATGGAGTTAAAAGACATGGATAGGAGTGAGACCTCTCCAGGGAACAGGAAAAAAGACAGACTTCCCTTGCTGTCTTGGGATGTGCTGGAGTTTCTGTGCTGCTTTTACATATCAGATTTCTGTGTGGACTGGTACTGAATGTCATGGATGTCTTCTTGATTTTACTTGTTGGAGTGAGGGAGGGAAGATGAAGTGATGGGCTTCAGCAACTGAAGTTTTTGTTGCTGGGCTCTTTCTCTGGTGTCATCTTTCCCTATTGCATTCCAGGTCATTAATGGAATTGGATATCTTTTATCCCTAGGGCAATAGGGTGTGTTTCTATGATCTTATTATTAGACTACCTGATCCTGTTAGGTATTTCTTTGTGGTTTTTTTCTGTATTTATGATTCTCCTGATGTTGGTAGAAGAGCTTTGCTTACAGGAAGAAAATTTCCATCTTTTGGGATTTGGCATATTCTCTAATGCAGAGGAGGCCAATGTTTTTTAATGTAATGATCCTCCAAATCAGAAAGCACATCCTAGAAGAGGAAAAAGGGTATTGCTTAGGCTGGAGATGCCACTTGCAAATTATTTTCTTTTTTTTTTTGGGATGGAGCTGTGTTGAATGTGCAGTTGGATCCCAGAATGAATTGTTGAGTTTGCTTTATTCCTCAGTGAGAAAGCTGGCTCTTGTGGCAGTCTGTGTGGTAGAGCTGCCCTGCTGCCTGCTATTGAATAGCTTTGTCAGATTTACAATGCCTATTAGCCACATGCATCTCAGCTGGAAAACCCTACTTTGGAAAAAACCCTAGATTCTTAAATTGGAAAGATCCTGTAAATCACTATATGATTATTGCATTTGAATTGGTAGCTGCTTTTGCGGTTTTTGCTGAGGTTGTTTTTCTCTGTTGTCTTGGAGGTAGTGGAAGACAAGTTTCTGTAGCTCATGAGAATACCTTAGCTTTTAAGTGATAAAGCTGTTTCAGAAGTATACCAACCTGCCAAAAACACCCTATGTTGTGACTAGTGACTTCAGTGGTATTTAAACAGTAAGGCACTAATACTCCATATTTATGATGTGGCAGCCTCTCCTTTATGTTTAAGTAACATTTGTGACCAAAATGAACCTCCCCAACTTGGCAGGCTGAATATGAAACTTAACTAAAAAAGGAAAGTATTTTCCAAGTGCAGCCAAGGTGTTGGTTTTTTTCGGCCATTCTTTTAGCAGGTAAGAGGCGACTCACTTCCTGGTATTATAGAATGGGGAAATGAATTACTAATTTGTGTGGGGTTTTTGATTGTGGTTTTAAAATATTTTTTCACTAATAGGATGATCTTGGCTTTGAGACAACACAGAAAGATCTGAATTTATCTAGCTAAAATACACATTTTTAGCTGTAGGAAAAATTATCCATAGATTCATTTATTTCACCAAATTACTTGTAGTTCATATTTTCCAAATCCTTATGGGCAGCATCAGTTGAATCTCTCCTGGTGGCGACACCATAAAGTGGTGCAGTATTGCCAAGTATCAAAACACAATGAAACCTTTTGTGAAAGATGTTACAGGGGTAAGAGAAGTGGGTGTCAGTAGGGCTTATGCACTCTCTCTTTGCTTCTACCCTTCCATGATACCTAGCTGATTTGCTGTTACTTGCTCCTTGAACTTTATTTCACAATGTGAGAGGTTGCAGCTTTTCTTTCCTGTTCCTGGGTTATGATATTCCATCACCAGCACACTTAATTTCTCATTCTAGAGTCCATGGGCTTTCTCATCTCTGAACTTGTGTGTGCCTGTCTGGCAGTCTTGCTTATCTCTGATGTTTTTTCAAGAAGAACAGAATAGACTGTGATATACCTCTGGTGCTTGTTAATATTGGAAGGGAAAGGCCACAGGAATAACATCTTCATTTGGGCTCTCTGAGTATCCACTGCAGTGCTACTTTTCCTAGGTGGGAGAACATACCCATGCCACAAGTTGATTGCCTGAAGTGACACATTTACAAACAGCTTTCTGTGGCTATTCTGCAGGATATTCTTTGTATTTATTATGAAGAAGAATGTTTTTGTTGCAGGCCTGAAGCTATATTTTAACAGATCTCCCTAGAAGGAAATAAGAGGAGATTCAAACAGATCTCAAGCTTTAAAAATAATGTTTATACACTCTTTTTGGTATCTAAAAAATCTACATAAAATTCACATCATCAAGGGAGCAAAAAATGAAGTAGATTGCATGCCTTGATTTCTGCTTGATCAGTATATTTGGATATACTTCTTTCTCTCTGAACCTAAACATTGTTTTGAATAGATTGTTAATGCCTTTTGTGTTTTCTTTAAGCTAGAGAATCAGAATACTTTAGGAAGGACGGCTGGGAGTCATCTACTCCACATGGTTGCTCAGGGCTTGGCAAGAGTTTATTAGTAGAACCGTTTGAAAATACTTGATGTAAAGTATTTTGATATATCTCATATGTCATCAAAGAATACCTTCTGGAATTGCAGGTTTACACAATTATTGATCTAGGAATCAAGTTCACTCCTTGTCACAGTATTGCAGTGATAAGGTAACTTGCCTTTAAATAATCAGGCATTAAAAATGCTTATATGGTGCAGAATTTAAAAGCAGGTGATTCTGCACAGGTGGGTTCTCCAGCTGGCAGCCCACGGGCTGTGGTCTGAGTCTGCAGGGCAACAAAATCTCCTGCTGTAACTGGGTTCCCCTATCCAGCTCAGTTAGTTTCCCAGCACATCTTTCTCTTCACTGCAGCCTTTTTGTTGCTTCAGGCAGGACTGCTCCCTTTTTGTTGTGTGTTGTCCACTTAACATTTCTTATGCTAACAGATTTTCTTGTACCTCCAGGACAAGGACAGTTTAATGTCATTAATCATGAAGTATTAAATCCTTGTCCGAATTTTAACTTAAGCTATTGGTTCCAAATACTTAGAAACTGTTCCTCAGACCCTTTCAGTTCTCTGTATTAGTCGTGGCCTTTTTTCATGCTTTTTCTCCTACCCAGGGTGAATCTTGCATGACAGCAGAACTGCTCATCTTGGCCAAACTCTGTATTTATTTGGGTGGCTGACATATTTTATTTTTTAAAAAACTAAAACTTTTAAGGCAGCAATGCAGGGTATGACAAGGTCTCAAAGAACTGTTGTTTTTTCATTTAGGTCAGGTGAAGAATTAGCTTTCATTGGTTTGTCCAGCTAAACTCTGTTGCTTTAGAGTAAGCCAGTGCTATTGATTAGTCTGGGCCAGAAAATCCCCTCTGTGTAGAAGATATTTGTGCACAATTTAGGGCAGAACTCTTGCAAGGTTTCCTGCCAGAAGTTGACAGAGAACAGCAAAGCTTACCTGGTTGGTGTGTTAGGGTCTGAGGATCTTTGCTTTTGTTCTCATTGTGGTTTCCCTAAGATTTGCACTGCTCCTTTATTTTTAGCACTGAAATGGATTTGGTGATTCTAGAAAGCAAAGCAAAGATTACAGATTTCAGCTGTTAGTACAGTTAGTGAGCAGCTGATAGTGGATTTTTTTTGGAAGGTGCCAGTCTGTGGGCTTTTTAAAGGTATCGGTTAACATCACTGGCCGGTCACATAACAATGGGATTTGTATTCCTAGCTGTGATTAGAAGATTAACATAAAGATGAGTATCACTTTCTTTTTAGTCAAATGTACCACTAAACGGCATAATTTCTTTAAGAAGAAATAGTATTATCTGCTGTAAAACAGTAGCTTTATGTTCAAAATACCATTCTCCTCCAAACCTCTATCAAAGCTATACTGCTCTTGGACTCAAGTTTTTAGTTTGCATGTATCTGCACTTAATTTTTAATGCGTGCATCCATTGATTTGGCAGAAATGGACACAGTTGCACTTGATAAGCTGAAGGAGATGTTTGAGTAACAATTATGTAGTCATCCACCAAATATCTCAAATATCCAAGTAGAATTTGGATAGGATCTCACTTGTGAATTTACTGTGCCAAGTTCATAGTGCTGGAATAGTCTTAAAAATCCTGCTTGACAGACTGTGTCGAAGGCACACTGGAATCTTTGTGTGGGGGATAAATGAGCTGGACTTGACTCCTAAATACTGAAAAGATGAGCAAATGCTGTTACTGTGTCAGCAGTTGCCGTGCTCTCGAAGGCATATAAAAATTGCAGGATTCCTCATGCTTTCTGTGATATCTGGTAGAAAATGCTTGTCCTTGCTTTGAACTTATTTAGTTGTTCTCACTGGGCTTAAGTATCTACAGCCTTTGTGCGCCTGTCAAACTGTGCATGCCCGTCAGCACTGTGAGTCTTGTTCCTTTACTGCTTTAATGCTGTGAAATTGTGTCCATGTTTATATTCTCCTTTCCTGGCTTGTTGATCATATTGCCACTAAAGTCAGTGCAGAGCAGAAGGACATAGGCACCTTTTTAGTAGTTAATGATTTTTGCGTTCCTCATTTGAAGCATGGCTCACAAACAAAATAGCGTGTGTCTACTTGCTTAGGCAATCATTTCAGAAATTCTTGGATTTCCTTGGTTTAGTTTAAAGTTGTCATCTGTGCTGTAAAGAACTTTATTATTAATCTTTCCCCTGCAGTTTGTCTTTTTCTCTGTTTTGTAACAAGAATTCGAGGCTTGCCTTTACTACCATTAGAGGTATACAAATGTTTTTGCATAGTTGAGTCTTGTGCTTTGCCAGCTATGCTCTTCAAATTAATGCTTGTGCTACATCTCAGTGTCTTTTTGATGTCTTCTGGAAAACATTTGTATTCTACATCGTTTAGACAAGTTCTACAAAGTCCATAGATATTTATTATGTCCTTCCCTCTTCAGAGCGGTTTCTTTCATCAGTAATGCAGATAGATGGCTTAGAAGTAGCTCCAGCAGGGCTCTCGTTTATACTGGCTATTTACCTGAAATCGCATTTAGTGTTTCTGGGGATTCAACTGTTGATGGTGCACAAGAAGTTAGGTGGGTATACCAGAATTTCAGGCCTTCAAATAAATTCCTGCCTACCTTGAGTATCTAAAGAGACAAGATTTCCCTGCTTTTCTACTCTAAGTTTTGTGTTTTCATAACAAGAAAAAAGTCTAATACCATCTTAAAAATATACTGTCCACCTTCATGAAGATGTTCACTCAGAATTATTTCAGTTAAAGCAAACATGCATGGTCTCCAATTTCAGGAGCTTTCAGGAGTTGGTCATTGACATCTGGTCGGGCCAGCTGACAAATCCTCCACGGATTTATTTTGTCATTCTTGAACATTTAAAACAAGGTTCCAATATTCATTTGGTTTATTGAAGTCCTGGATTTGTGTGTATTAACCTGGATTTGCTCGGTTTCAGTGTCATGTTTTATTAGGCAGATGCTTTGGTGGCCAGCAGTTACTGACTGGCCTTGGGTAGAGAAAAGTTTAATATTAAACTATCAATATTTTGTTCTTTACTTGCTTGCTCATTAGTTGCCTGATTTACCGAGGTTCTTCCAAAGAGAGTTAGAAATGTGGGAAAGATGTGGATGCCTGGATGGATAAATTTGTATTTGTGTGTTGTTTGTTTCTAGAAGTTGGATACTCTCAGCTTGACACACTTTCATCAGCAATTGCAGAGGATAGTGGCACAGGCAGAAAATCCAGCTCTCTTCCCCAAATGTCTGTTGTAGTTCCACATAATTGTCATCATACCAAATATAGGCAACTTCCATGTTGATGAATGATGTTAAAAAAAAAAAATATAGAGAACATTGTTGATATGTCATCACAGGTATTATTGATAAAGACTGTACTCATTTCTCTGACAGCTGAATTTTAAAACAGAGTAAGATATTGTGTGTCTTGTTCAAGAAAGATCCTTATTATCTATTAATGATTTTACAAAAAATAGAGTAAAATGTTCTCTCGACAGTATTTTCTACTTCCTGAATGTGGTAGGTATTCAATGTGGGAGGAGTTATCCCTTCTTTTCCCTGAATGTAGATCTTTTTTGTCGTACTGTACAAAGACTGTGCAGTTGAGGCAGGTGTATATACTGAATCTTTAAGTCTGTGGATTTGGAGGTTGTTACTCATCAACAGTTGGAACTTTGTCATCTCTCGCTTGTTAAAAATCTATCCTAGGATAGTTTGATCATCTGGGGTTTGATTTGGCTGTTCACAAATTTGACTCTGACACTTAATGCATGCAGATTATTTGATGAGTTGCACGCATGCTTGAGTTTTCTTTAAATCAATTTGTAATGTGTCAATTTACACTGAATAGTCTAGATCCTCAGTCTCAGTTTTCATCATTGTTTTTCTTATATTGGCTTTTGGCTTGTGAGTTGTGGTGATTGTTGGTGACAGAGTTCCTGTAGCCTCTTGACAGTAACAAAGCTTGTGCTGTCAGTTGCCATCTCTATTTCAGAACTTTCAGGTGTGCAGCTGCACATAATATTTTGGGAAAAATATTTAGATCTTTTTCCTGTGAAGAACTTTTTCAATTCTGAGAGAAGGTATTCCACACATGTGGGTCCATTTGTGGATAGTTATAATGATTTTCTTCAAGTTTCTCTTCTGCTAGAATTTTTAGTGTTGCCTTATTAAATTCAAAAAAACCCCAAACTAATATAAAAAGCAGCTTCTAGAGACTTTTCACAGGTGATATTTTTGCAGATGCACACTCTGTAATAATTCTTCTCTATGCACCTGTTGTTTGCATTCCCCAGAAATGAAGCAAAACAATGGATCTGAGAACCTCTGAAAAGAATGTTTGGATCCTGAAGTTCCTGCTGGCAGTACTGAGTAGTCTGCTGTTCTGTGCTTTTAAGTATGACTCCTCCATAGTTGTCCATGGATGTATTCTTCCCTTGTTAGTTCCACTGATATTGTACCTACACATCTAACCTGTAACAAAAATATTTTGCAAACTGAGCAACAGTTGATCAACATGACATTGATCAGATCATGTACTACTTGTTTGCAAATGAAGCTGATACTACATGGCCATGTGGTGAGGGTCTTGAGAAGGCCAATTATGGAGAGGTTATAATCTGCCTAATTAATTAAAAGTGTCTGCTTCTCATTTAAATCATTCCTATTTATTTTCTTTGCCCTCTTTTTACTTCTTATTCATAGAAATAAATGTCAGTGATTCCTATCAGTCATGGTTATGATTTCTCCTGTTTTGTGTGTTTGGGGTGAGGAGGGATCCTCCTCTGTTTCCTGACTGAGCAAGCCTGGATTTCTTCTTCAGATAATTGAAGAAATGTTGCTCTAACAGGCTAAACTGTTGGTAGGCTTGAATTCTGGAGAGGGAGGATGAGGAGGGCAAAACCTTGTTACATTCGGTGTACTTCCTGTGCTAAAATAATTTGTTTCCCTAACGCTTACTCTTTTGGGCATATGGGAGGAAAAACAAACCATACATCATAACTTCACGTGTTCAGTCTGTTCTGACAGCAATTGTAAAATAATAGCCAGATCCAGAGGAATAAATCATTCTTCTGTGCAACATCCTTTCTGAAGAACTATAAAACAGAATAGAAGCTCATAGGTGATCTGAGAAGAAAGACGCTCTGGGAGCCTGGTAATTCATAAGCAGTTTGTGAGCAGAAACTTCTTTAGTTCTTGTGCAGTTATTTACTTAGTGAACCTACATTTTGTCTTTTAATGCTCAAACTCTGCTGGAGAGACCTCTTGTTAGAAGAAAGCAAACCTCTTAGAACCCCAGGCTAAACTTAAATAGCATGTACACATGTTCACATTTTTGGCTTACTCCATTTGTTGCCTGCAATGATTCTTTCCTTCTGCTTGATTCGTGTCTGCATTGTGTGAGGATCAGGACCTACTACTGCTTGCAGCTGTGTACCAATGGTAGTGTGAAAATTTGTTGCTGTCTGCTGAGTTATCTGCCAGTTAACTCTTGGCTATGAGTCGGTCTGCTGAGTGTAGCTGGGTTTTGAATGGTGGAAGTCAGGATGGTAAGAATTTATTTATGGATTCCTATTTATGTGTAATTAATTTAAAAAACCTTCAATTTTGAGCTGAACTTTTTTGTTGGTGTTGCAAGTTGATTTCAGATTTAGCTAACAGTTGGACTTTTGTAATAGGATTTTGTAAATAAGCAGCTTGTGCCCTGGAGAAGGGTATTCTTCTGGGTTTTTTAGGCTCTTTCTCTATCTCATCTGAGGAAATTGGAAGCTACAAGTTGTACCAGGTCTTGAGATTAGAGGAGAGCACTAGGTACTGGAGCACCATGAAGAGGGCATCTTGATAGCTGGAAACTGAGTACGATAGGAATGAGACAAAGCTTTATTGTGTGTTACCTCTCTCTTTATTTTATCTCTCCCCCCATCCCTCTGCCCTGAAGCCAGAGAATGAGGTGCATAAAAGCAGCAATAAGATGATTTCATTGTCCAGAATGTGAGTGCACAGATGATAGTGGAAGTGCTCTGTGAGTGGTGCCATCTTAAAAAAGAATAGTAGTTTCACTTAATTTGTTTGTCCAAGTAAAGCCGCCTCTAGGGAAAGAGAAGGGAATCTAAATCAAGGACCATATTTAAATGAAGCTTTTTTTTATTATTTAAAACTTCATTGTCAAACCTAATAAAAATATATTTTTGTTCTATTTGTTGCTGTTCTGTGGATTCTAATTTAATCTGTTTTGGAGCTTAAACAGCTGATTCTACTGTGCCTGTTGTGCAACAGATGCCTCAGGAAAGAGTGGATGTGTGACATAAATTTGAGTGGTTGAGTTCTATGAGTATAGAAGCGCTTTGAGTTTGCAGCAGGACTTGTCAAACCAATTAAAAAAGCAGTCTGTGTTACTGGTATAACTATTGCTGTACGGGTGCCATATGACACCATTTCTTTCAGGAAGAAGTCTAGTATCAACTTGAGCAGCTATGTTTTTTTGCTCTTAGTACTATTTTCTGGAAACTGTTCAAGAACCTGATTGCTTTATTCTTGTTTTGAGCATAAATTTACATTTTATTTATGCCCCTGGTTTGTTCTCCTGGCATTTAAAGATAACAAGTGTATCCTTGTGCAGATTTCAGCTTGTCAGCTTAAGCAAGCTGAGGTCTCCTGGTTTTCACTTCCACAATGGAGTCTTCAGAGAACCTGAAAGCCCTTCTCTGCATATATTTTGTTCAAAAAGCTTTTGGAAGCCAGATGACCAGAACTGCATAAAGTACAGCATCAGTGCCTCTTGTGAAACGTTTTGGAGGTAGTATTTGTCCATGGCTAATGCAGACATCTTGGTCTTGTGTGACTACTTCATGCTTCCAGTGTTGGTGGCAGTTGTTTCAAACTGATGTGCTGAAACTCATAGCAGAAATTTTACAGTGATCAACCCAAGTGATCCTTCAATGATTGACTTTTATTTTTCATTCTTCTGTCCATCAGATAGTTTTATTTGTCCTGTGTTGCTTTCCTTCATTTTCAGATGCTTTGTTGTTCTAATACTTATGGTGGTGTTGCATATTTAATAACTGTTGGTAGTCTCTTCTGCTCTAATATAATGCTCCTCTGTTTCTGTTTTTGTCTCTACCCCATGCATGTCTTCTACTAGTGTCTCTTATCTCCATCTTTACTCGTGGCAGCTTATGAAATGCTTTGCCAAGATTCATGCGTCTGACTGGAGATTTCATGGTGTTGAAACTTCAGGTCTGGAATTTCATTATCTTCAGTGATCAGTTTCCTGCAGGGATAATTTCCTGCGGTTCTATTAAGTTGCTTGAGCTTTTATTTCCTCTCTATTGTGGAAGTCTCTATTTTTGTCAATTTTGTTAATCTTATATTACCTCTTAATATTATCATACTTACTGAAAACTGAATTACATCATGTCTTTACATGGCTTCCATTTATCTTTTTTGATGCTAAATACACACTATCTTTATTCTTACGGTGTAGTAACCTAGTTGGGTTTTTTTGATTTGGTGAGTTGGGGTTAAAACTAAAGGCTTTGAGTGCAATTCCGCTTGACTTGACCAAATGTTCTTTCATAGTTGGATGACCGTTCTTTGTCCTGTTACCTATTCCTTACTGACTTTGCTTCATTTGGGGGCTTTTGTGTGTGGTGTTTACTATCTTGGTGTGTGTGTTTTGCATTTTTTTTTAATGTGTTTTATTTCATAGTTTTTGTTTCTTTTTTTAGCGGTTCTCTGCTTTTGCCTTATAGACAATAAATAAGCTTTCTTCCCATCTTTAGACATGTTTAGCTTTATCTACCTCTACATAGCTCCGATGGACTTTGAGAGGTTTGATGGTAGGTGGCACTAGTCCTTGTATGTGGTGGTGAACACAGTGCTGGTGTGTTGGGGCACTCTGTCTTCCTTACTTAACCTTCCTTGGTGACTGTGACACACTGAACCACTTCCGAGCAGTTAACCGGGGTGTGTGGCAGCTTATATGCAGCTATGGTCATACAGCGCTGCTGTACCGCACAGTGTCCAGAGCTGCCATGTGCCAGCTTGATACAGAGCAATGATGATGTCAGCAAAAAGTTAAAGCAGTTCAGGCAAGAGCAGAATTACGAAATTAGGCAACCATGAAGAGTCTGTTTGACTGTGGCAACTGGACTAAAAGGTCCCTAAGACCAGAACACTGCCATTAGTTTCTTGTTAACCGTTGTTAGCATTAGGTCCCAGCATTGTTTTTAGAAGGTTTGGTTAGAAACTGTAAGAAAATGCAAGGCTGATCAAAGACTTAGTTGTGGATGGTAGAATCAAGATGTAATCTTGAGTTATCTTAAGCTACCTTAAGTAGTATTACATTATAATACTAAAAAACACACCTCAAGGAGGGAACTTTACATGTAAATGTAGGACCACCGTAGTATAATGAGTTGGAGAGGGGTTAAGACATATGCAAAGGAACTTTTGTAGTGTGGTTGTTAGTAACCAATCAGGTATTGTGGTATGATTTTCCCTTAGTTACATTTTTGTACATAAGACCCTCTGTGATTCCTGGGGGTTGCTAGCTTTGTGAATTATCACCCAGAACCCTCTTCTGTGCAGAACTGGAATAAAATGTCTTGACTCTGTATCAATTGGTTTACTGTACACCGGGTAAAGAGCACAGGTTTGGGACAATGGCAAGAGGCACTTTTGGTGCATGAGGAGTCCGTGCTGGCCATTGGCTCCATGGTATTTCCTGTACCCCTACTTGCTCAAGGGGCAACATGTTACTTGAGTGAGTCTCACAGCATCTGTATAGTGACCTCATGGGAAGTATAATCCATATTCTAGTCATCTAAAAAACCGAAAATCACACTAAGAAGCATTTCACAACTGTATGTCTTGGAAAGATTAAGGAAAAAGTATCTGGAGAATGTATTGAAGTGGCAGCATCTTAACATTGCTGTATTTTTTTGTATTGTTTGATTTATTTGGGCCGTATTGTTGTGGCTTTTTAGCAGAGATATTTTTACCTCAAACTACTGAGGGGGGGAAGCGCACAAACACCCCAACACCCAAAACCACAAGTGTTTCTGGGTGTTGTCATGTAAGGTAGGAATTACTGTGTGCACAATAAGTGATTGTAACAGAGACTTTCTTATAACCCTGTATGGTAAGTAACTATAGATTAATTGGCCCATTTGTTATGTAACAAGTTCTGACAAAAAAGGCAGTGAAGCTTCCAAGGTACTGAAGTGGTTGCACAAAGTACTTCCAGACAGAAAGATCCAGCTCAGTGCATATTAGGTGAATGTGCCAATTGCCTGAAGAATTTGAATTCTTGTTTTATTGTAACTTCTGCCTTGTGATCCTTGGTTAAAAGCAATGTTAATTTAGAAAGTGATGAGCTGTACTGGAAAAAATACCCTTCTAAGAATCAAAGAGCTCAGCTCCAGAATTAGATTTCAGTCAGTGGCTCCAAGGTTTCACTGTGTTTTGAGGTCCTGGTATGGAGTAGTTGAATCTAGCTAGGCTGTACTACATGTGGGAGAACGAAGATTCAGTGAAGCCCCAGTATACTTCTAGTCCTCATTTAGAAAGAAATAGCTTTTCCTATACTGTTTGTAAAAAAAAAAAAAAAAAAAAAAGCAAACCAATGGGTGTTTCCACAAGATCAGGAGCTCAGGTTGATTGTGTCTGGAACTGACTTTTTGATTTCTACTGTTCTTTGGTCCACAAAGTCTTTGGTAGTGACTCTGCATTGGTGGTTGTTCATAATCCATGCAAGGCACTTCTGTTTTCCTCATGGGGATCTGTGATCAAAACAAACACCACTTTGTACTGACATTGTGAATAAGGACAATGAGGATATTTGTCATTGTGATTCTTGAGCCATTCATAAAATTGCTGTGGCTGTTTTATAAATTCTGTGTCCTCAGAGCTTTTGTACTGTTCTGGACAGGAAGTTTTCAATGTCATTTTAGAGTTGTCTTTTAAAATGCTGTTTGTATAGTATATTTTTGTGATAGTGTTTGACCCAAGGTGTGACAGGAATATCCCTGGATTCTGCTGTGGAAGGGAGTCAGGCTTAGGTGTCCTGTTAGACAGTTCTCAGAGTCCAGTGCTCTCTGGCCAGGTTCCTTTAGATATTCCACACATGGAAGGTCTCATGTTAGATGTTAAATTTACTATTTGAAGGTGGCTGATGTAACAGAGGATTTCTGATTTGGCAGAGTGATACAAAATATACTGAAATCAGAATACAAATGTAAGTTAAGCTTAGCAAAATATAAGTGCAATATAAGTTCAAACACCATACCAATCTGATCCCCATTACTGGTCTATAGAAAATGCTCACTGTCATGATATTGGGCATTACCAGTCACCAGAAAGGACTACGTGGGTTGAAGCCAGCTCAAGCCTGTTGCTCTCTTTGAAATTCTGTTGTTTATTTAGGTTTTGTAGTCTGGGCTGAGCTATGTATTCACTCCCCCAGGCTGGCCTGACTAACTGAGGGAGACATTCCCTTTTTTTAATGAACTCAGTGCAAAACTTTTACACCACTAGTTGATTCACTCAACTGTAATACAGTCAGTTGATCCACTCAACTGACATGGCTGTTTATCTAAAACAAAGGCCACCCTGTGGTCTCCTTTGTGCTGAGATAAAGTCAGCTTCTTTGCAGCAGCTGTGGTCAGTCACACCCTGCATTATTCCCCAAGCTTCACAGGCATGTTGCCCTCACTCCTCTCCACTGAGCTGCCTTCTGTTTTGGGGGTTTACAGGGCACTGCAATGGAATGATCATCAAATACAGCCTTGGGTGAATTTACAGAAAAACAGACTCGTAGAAGACAGCAGACCCCACTTAGTCCAGACATTTTTAATTCTTTGGGTATGATGAATCTTTTTATCTGTATTTTTAGTTTGCTTTCTGCTGTGCAGTATGCATGGCGTGAAGAGGCGGGAAGGTGCTGCGTAGTGTGTGTGGGCTTCAGGTTGGCCTAAATGAATGCTTAAGTATTTTATGCATCATATAAGCCACTTTCAATTCCGCTTTTAATGCATTTCTGAGCACAAAGGCATTTATTAAATTGAAGAGGAGAAGCAGACTGGAAGTTCAAATTACTCAATGTAATTCAGTTTTTGTAATTGGATATACAGGGTGTGCAGTGAAAACTGTGACTCACGATTGCAGTGTGGTGACGGCCATGTCACATACTCAGCTATGCTGCTCTGAACAGCTCTGCAATCCATCACTTTCTGATATTGCTGTTTATTACTTATTTTGCTGTTGAGCAGAGGGGTAGAACAGCAAGCAAATGATTTAATTATTTCAGTGTTGGATTATTTCAATGTTTGTCTTAAATGATTCGCTGGCTAAAGTTGTTGCTGTGACTGTTAAGGGAGTGGTGATATTCTCATGTCTAATGCAGCTTTCAAAAGTACATTGAAATGTTTCAAGTTTTGGAATTTTAATATTGATAGGTGCTAGTTTCTAGCAGTTCAGTACTGATTCTGCCGCTTAGTGTGTCTGCATGAAGTGGGAAAAAGCATAAATGTATTCAAAACACTACTGTCATGCAGCAGTGGGAGTAAAGTTAACATTTTGGGGATACAACCTGACTGGTAGATGTTATATTTTGTAATGTTTCCTTTGCACACCTGTTTTTTCTAAGTAATTTTCTACTTACATAGAATGAAAAGTGGATTTTTTTTTTTTATATGCCTCATAGGAGTCTTTTCTGAGTATGGTGGCCAATTACAACCATACTTGGCTGAGAGACAGAGTTCTGACAGTTCTCCTCACAGTCAGTAACCAGGTAGAAAAGGAAAACCAGATCAGTGTGCTCTACCACTGTACAGGTGATACAGGTACAGTTCTCTAGGGTGGAAAGCCTGTTGCGGAGTTGCCAGGCTCACTCATCCCATGTACCCTGCTGTTAGAGGAATGAGCATGAGCTGCATTCACACAGTGCAGGAATAAGTGCCTGTCTGTCTGGCACTTGGAATGAGTGGGCAGATGCAAACAGAACTTGTAATAGCTTAGGAAACAGGTAGCAAAGTGAAGCTGTTATGTTAAGGGATCAAGGGTAAGGCTTCAAATAGTGCATCAGGAAATACTAGGAGTGCAGGGGAAGTTGCTTAGGCCTGTCTGGGTGCCCATGAGTGAGAATAATCATTAGGAAACTGGGCTTTAACCCTGGTGCTTATAGGGAATTAGTTTGTGATTTATTGGAGGCTGCTCTGCCAGCTCCATAAGCTTCTCTGATATGTGTAATTTATTTTAAAAAGCACCATCCAAATCCCTTCACAAACCACCCCCCCAGTCTTCCATTTTTACTTCTTGGTCAGAAAGATTTCTTCCACAATTCTCCCCTTTGTCACCCTGTGTGGAAGGGGGAACAACTGAAGTATATGTGAGACAGGAGTCAAATATGTAACCTTTAGTTTAAAATTGGCTCTGTATGATACAATTATGGGCCATATAGTATCATGAAATTATGGAAAGTGTCAATTTTCCTTAATTACAGTAGTTAAAAAACCAGAAGTTTTTGAGGTGAGGGTTTTTTCAGCAGAGAAGATGATTTAAACAGGACAAATGTACCATTTTGAACTTAGGGGCAGCCTGAAACTGGTTTTGGAGATGTGGTACCTCTGGCCTCTACTGTCACTACATAAATGAAAATTATGGCCCATCAGGGTTTTATTTCCCTGCTTTTCAGTTCAGTAAATGAAAAGGCTATAGGAGGGAGACACTGTGGAGCTGAGCCTATATACTGCAGTTTCTTGCCTTTCAGGCTTGTTTATCTGATATAGCTGGTTTAGGTCCCTTGGAGATTAGAGCTTTTTGGATTACTTAATTTTGTTTCATTACATAGAGAGCTAAATTATGAGATGCTGTAATACTATTTTGTCATGTGGGATTACTCAGTTACCTGTTGCTTACCTTCTCCATTTATTTGTAGACTGTGTAATTGTAATTGCTCAAAGTTAAACTCCAAACCTGAAGTGAATTTCATAAATAATAACGACTTTGAAAAAAAAGACACACTTGTTAGAAACATAGAGCAATGAAGACTGATTTATAATCATTTTCACACTAGAGGGCACTAACATTTCATGAAATTGAAGCCCAAACCCTGTCACACTTGGATATTGGGTTGTCTTACTGGTTTTGTAGCAGAAGCCAAAGGTTTTGGTTTCTTTGAGGCCTTTTCTCTGTAGAAATGAGAATTATTCTTGTAAGTATGCTTTAAAAGTTAGTGCGTGGAGTTTTCCTTTGTGTAGTTGTTACTTTTTTTTTTTTTAACTAAACAATTCAGATAATTTGTGGAGAACATTGTAAATTCCACTTGTATTCTTAAATTGCCTTTAATATGGTAATTTTCACTTGCAGCTGGTAAGTAAGCATATAATAAAGGGAATTATGGGTAACTTCTTATACAAGTTATTTAATAGAGTTAACATTTGGAATATACTTCTAAAAGTTGGTAACCAAAGCAAAAGAATCATACATGAACTGATGTTGCAGGCCTAACTTTAAATTAGAGTTAACAATTTACATATTGATACCTGCTATATAGAAAATAGTAGGGAAAATAATAAGAAACCCTATATTGCCAGGAAGTAGTGAATCACAATGAAGCGTTCAGTTTCTATGTTATTTTTAAGTAGATCATTTTAGAAAATGTATGGTGTATCCATTTTTTTAAAAGTATTTTTGTTATGGATTTTAGATACTGTATTTTATTTAAAACGTGAATAAAATGGTTTCTGATTACTTCTTCCTCTTTGTAGGAATGGTTATTCAGTTACCTTGGAGATGATCCTGATGCTGTAAATGTAGGGCCGAAGATTAATGGTGTGGGCAGTATGGACCTAATGAACGGACAGTCAAGCAGTGTTAATATCACAGCTACTGCTTCAGAGGTAAGGATTACAGAACTCGGTTATCGAGTACTTATGGTCTTAAGTATCCCATTTTTTAAAATAAGCCAAAATGGAAGTTTTTCTTTTAATGGATCTGGTGTGGGAGGTTCTTGTTTTCTGTGTTGGTTTCATATGCCCTAGCTTAGATGTGAATAATTTAGTGTTCTGACCTTTTTATACAAAAATAAAACATGAACTAGCATTTACAGCCTTGCCATAGCCGAAGCTGCCTTTCTGTGTTCTCTTCAATCACATCTGGACAGGGAAGCTTTTCTTCTCAAGTTTTAAGAATAGATGCTCTTAGTGCAATAAGCTGGGCTGGCAAGGCCCGTGGGAAATGTTCTCTTCTTCGACAGGTGCTTGTGTGTGTGTGTGTAGGGGTGGTGCGATGCAGTAGCACTGGAATAAGGTTGTTCCCTCTGTCTCTTGGACTATATCCGGGCACTGATGTGGGTCCCCTTCTGTGCAACAAAGTACCTGCTCTTGAGAAGTGAAGAGCTTGTGAGTTCGGAGCATGTGTATCAGCCAAGCAATGGGAATTGGCCTCCTATGCTGATGCCTCTTATTTGGAAGTTGACAGTTTTCCATATGTCATCTACTTCTTACGGAAAAGAAGGCGTGGGGTTAGTTAGTCCCAGAACTTCCTGGGTTCTTTTTGCTAGGATCATGTCAGGGGAGTTGTGATCGATACCTAAATTCTTAGTAATGTTGGAGGATTTGCAAGACCTGATTGGTTTTGTTTTTATTTTAGTTTGGTTTTTTTTTTCTGCAGAACTCTTGCAAATCAATTCCTCCTCAAGTTTTTTGTTTGTTTGTTTTAAAGCCTCATAGTTCTGAGGGGAGCCTTCCGTATATATTGCGTGATACTTCCAGATGCATTGTTTGACTTCTTTAGGGTGACTGAATATATGCTTTGGCTTGTACAGATGTACAGTACTAACCCAAGCTTTCTGCTCAGGGGAGACATTTACTTCATTGCTGACATGTATTATTTTTATTGCTTTTGTCACAGTGTGAAACATATTTTTACCATAGTGGATTTCAGTCTATCTCTTTTTTTTTTCTTTCATTCTTCATTTGTTGTTTCTTTAAAAAGACGAGGTGTGTACTACTGACTTTGTAGTGTTTTTGAGTGCCACAAAGTCCTGAAACACTTACTTCCTTGAATGAATCTTTGGACCTTACCAAATTACCTTATTTATATATTTACATTTATGTTTTGATAGCAGACCTGCATGTGCACTCTGCACTTGCATGTGCATATAGAAATGGAAAGTAACACAAACAAGGTCAAAAAAAAGTGGGGTGTTGCATTATCAAAAGGAATCAAATAATCTCCAGCACAATTTCACAAGATTTGAACAAGAAAGCTGGCTTCAAATCTCCAAGACCATTGTTTGTTTCTATAGAGATTCTTGTACTTCCCTTATCATTGTATTATGAATCATCAATTGACCATTTGCTGGCATGCAACTGAAAAAATTTCTTGGAGGAAGGCTGTCTTTACTCAACAAGACAGTCTTGAATGTTTACATGTCTGATAAAACTGAGTAAAATACATTTTGGCAAAGTTACATCAATCTTTTTTCAGCAAGTGGTGTTTTTGGTTGGTTTGGTTTTTTTTTCCAATCTTGACTAACTGGGCAGAGGAAGGACTTGTAACTGAAAAGTTTCTGTAAGTCTGCTGGTTACTGGGAATTCCTGTCTGGTTTGGATTTTTTGCTGGTGTTTTCAAAGTCAGGTTTTCCAAAAAGGTGGTACTGTTAGAAGAACCTAGCTAAAACTGGACATGGTTATTAAATGAGTATGTATTTTCTTTATATGCCCTTATAACAAAAGGGCTTAAAAATGGACAAGAGTTTACTTCACTGCCTGAATTCTCAAGGAGTTCAAACGTTCTTGTTTCTGTGAGTTGGAAGCCAAAGTCAGAATATATAGTGTAGCCCTAATTAGATTTTCAGGAGAAGACATTAGCACAGTAGAACTATTTACCAGCATCTGTGATCATGTGCTATTTTTCCTCCTGCATTGGCATGAGCAGACATGATGCAGGTGTTACTGAAAGTACAGTGTAACAGTGCTGAAATTTAGATTTCATCAGCAGTGATCTGGTGAAGTGGTCATTCACGTGTGTTTTGTATGTATGACCCATATCTATGTTCTTGAAAACTTTCAACGTTAGCAGTAAAACTGCACTGACTGTCAGGAGCTCCTTCGTTATGTGAGCCAAGGTTTAATCTTTTCAGCTTTCTAGGAGGTATCCCCCTGTGATTGTCGTTAGCAGAGAGTAAGGATGCACTGGTCCTCAACATAAAACTAGGCAGGTCTTGGTTTGTGCTCTATGTGTTTTGCCACAGCTGAGCAGGAGCTCCCAACAGTGGTCAGAATAAGCTCTGTGCACCAATACTAGATGTCCTTCTCTTGCATCTCGCCAAAGTATTAGTATTAGTGCTTATGTCAAGGCTGTGCTATTGCTGAAGTGTATGGGGACCACACCATACTTCAGGCAAGCTTACCAAAGAAGCAGAATGAAATCTGATAGTTATTGACTGTAGTAATTGTGGTTCTTCATGATGGATTTGTCCACCTGCCTCATCTTAGTTACTAGTTGAGAGTTTGCTTTATGCCAGGTTTCTGAAAATGAGAAAAAACTGAGAAGCAAGAAACGTGCAGAGCTTCTCACGTCTTCAGAGGCGAGTGTGGGGCAGCAAAGTGATTGCATGCTGTATCCCTAGTTCTGCTGTAAGTATGCCTGGGGGTGGGCTGTGAAGCATACAGCTGGATGTGACATCCCAATCGCCAGACAAAAACCCCCCTTCTTTCTTGTAACGATTGAGCTGAATCTAAGTTTGCATCAATATACTGAAGGAAGTGATTACTCATAATACAGTTGTATTGTTTTAATCTGAAACATGTGAAAACAGTATATGCTACATATGAAACCAATTATAAATGTTAATTCCATACAAAGTGCTAATTTTTTTGAACCATATTTGTATTTTGCAGGGAAACTAAATATCTTGTAGATAAAGATTCATGGAATAATATTCTAGGATCTGGTGTTTTTTGCAAATGTGGAGTGCTAGCATTTAAAAACAACCCTAAAGCTTTTTTATACTAAGTGGTTTCAACAGGAATGCATATGTAGCTCATGGTGTAATTTTTGTAAGTTTTAATGCTTCTAAAGAGCAACAGCAAGAGGTTGGTACTGTTCTTTGATGTTAACTATTCCTTTGGGGCAGACAATGTCTTTCCTCACTATAGTAGTATTTTTGCTATTTGAAATTCAGTGTGACCATATTGTTTTAGTTATTGTTATTATTTACTTTCCTGTCAGCAAAAATTGAATTTAATTGTGTGTTGGAATTTGACTGTTGTGTTTTGAGGAACAGCTTTGAAATCCATTAAAGTCAGCCTAAGAGTCTCATTTTAGTGGTCTTTGTCAGGAGAAAGTATGTCCTTTGACTGACTTATAACTGATAATTTGCCCAAAAGAAAAATTCTGTGAACCATGATGTGTGAACAGAAATTGTGTGAAAACAAAAAAGGAGAGAACCAAAATATCATTGGTGGTTTTGTTTGTTTCTGCAGAAGAGTAGCAGCTCTGAATCCTTGAGTGACAAAGGTTCAGCTGAACTGAAGAAGAGCTTTGATGCAGTGGTGTTTGATGTTCTAAAGGTTACACCAGAAGAATATGCGGTAAGCAATGCCGTTGTTTTTGTTACTTTGTGTGTGTATCTTCTTGGCAGCTTTTCCTCTGCTTCTCTATTTCTATATGGTTTTTGCCTAACTTCTGTCACCCATGGATTTCAAAAACAGATCTTGCACTATAGTTCTTCATTGTCCATATTCTACTCAATGTCAAGTGCTCATTTTGGGCTACGCTGTTCAGGCATTTCTCATGCTCTTACATGTAACATAGACCAAAGATTCTTATATCTATGTGAGGCAGATTAATTGACATGCGTATTTTAGTTGCAAGAATATAATTCACCAGTACTTGTTTTTTCTGGAGGTGTTTTAATTTTTAACTTCTAATTCTTACATCTAGAGAGTGTTTTCTTCTTTCGGATGCAATGCTATAGAATAACGAGTCAGATAACCTTCAGAACCCAGAACAAATGAGGAAAAATGTTTAACCAAAACGTTGGGTAATTTTTTAATTTTTTTTTTTTCCCCTCTACTTGAGAGGTTAGGAAAACAGATGGTCCCTCTAAGTGATTCAAGTGTTACTAAAAAGATTACTAACAAGCTATTGCTCTTACTGCATTTATAATTGAATTGATGAGACTCATGGTGAGTTGTCCTGGGGAGATTATAGATATGCGGTAGTAGGTATCACAAATTATTCCCATTAAGTTTGTTCTATTTTTAATCATTAACAACTATTTCATTTAATTATTAATGGACAAGTTGATTTTAATGAAGACACTGAAAATGTAAAGCATCTGAATTATGAAGTGATACTTACCTTAAATTCTTCTTGGATAGTTAAGGGATTTATTCCTGACTGGTTCAAGTCTTGTGGTTCAGACCTCTTCCCTGCTCTGCTGTCAGGAACAGCTGGACAATGAATCACCTTCTTTCCTTGGGAAGATGTTTTTGGGGCTGGCTATATGATTTCTCTACATAAATGAAGTCTAAGTACTTAGGGAGTTTGGGGCTAAGGACATGAATTCAAGTGGAGTTATTCATTCAGGCCAGAATAGCTGCAGGTTCCTTTGAATGGCTCGGCTATTTAGCCAGTGGTGGATGCTTCTGAGCAGCAGAGTTGATCAGTCAGTCTCTCTGGAGTTGCTTACTCGCCTGGACAACAAAATATACAAAGGTGCTTTATCTGGCATCACATTTCATATTTCTTTTGCTCTACTGTGTTCTGTTGTCTACTGCCTCATCTCTCTTGTGCAGAAACTTTTTACTTTCATGGGTGTTCTAAACATTACCACTTAGTAAATCTCGGTTAGCTAGAAGTATTTATTAAAATCTAGTGTTTTTACTGTTTTCATGTTATGCCTTAAACTGGATAGAGTTGTACTCACAAACAGGAATCCTTTAATTAAGCATTTCACATGACAGTTACAAACCTGGGGTTGTGTTTTTGGTTTACACTACCTGGTAAACTTGCTGTTTTCTCAATTCCCCCCAAAAAAGCATTTTTACTCTTAACCTTCTCCCTTTTAAAGTATCTAGTTGTTCCTATCAAGTTTCATTTCGTGTAAATGAATTTGAAATATCTTATAGATAGAATTCTGAACAATTGAGCAAAATTGCCGGTAGTCAGTGTTCAGCCCTTTGGCAAGGTTATAACTCATTTCATTTCTCTCTCAATATTTCTGTACACAGCTGCACTTCTTTGTTAATGTTTGTTTCCTCAGGCAATTTTATCTGCTTTTCCAGTAAGGCTTGCTTTGAGTGGTGTCTTTTTTCTGATCATTCTTCCTGAAGGTTGTAGGAATAAGTAAATTTGCCAAAAAATAGATACCTTGACTCCTGCACTTGTTTTTATTTTATTGGCCATATCCTTTTCTTCCTGGGTTTAGTCCTGTTGTAACAGAGAAGTATAAAATCTCCATCTGGATTTCAGTGTTAATGTGAAGACTACCAGAGCGGTGCAGTATGGTCAAGCTCTTGAGGGTACCAGGACTGATGAGAGTGCAAAACTGTTAGTAAGGTTTTCATTGTATGAACCTCTCAGACTGGACATGGGTATGCTACCAATTGCTTTCCCAAAGTATGAGAAAACTTGTAGTTTAGTGGTAGCTCTTGTAAAATGGATGTAGTGCAGACTACTGACAGCTGTAACTCAGTAAAGGCTGCATTCTGTTTCCTGCTGCAGAATGAATTCTGGGTTTAAAAAAACACTAAATTCTCTTGAAGTGGTAAACTGAGGAAATAATTTGTGGGCTATGTAAGTACCTTATTAATAGTGAGAAAAGATGATGTGATAAAGCCAGTAAAATGGCAATAAAAGCAAGTTGCTGCACCAGAGCTAGTTAAATAGTTGTCTAACGAACGGTTAGGAAACCTTGGCTTTAATGAAAACAAATTCCAGTGCATAGGTAGCATGAAGATGACAGTTAATTGATGAAGTCCAGCATCAGCATTGGGAAGTCTCATCCCAATGAGATGTGTTGCATTTTGATCAAAACTGATGGCTGTGTGCAGATAGGGCAACTACAGTTAGGCTGGAGAAAGAAGAGCAAAAATCTGAAAGGTAATTAATTTTGAGAGGTACTGGAAATAAGATTCCTGTTAGTGGTTTTGATACCAATATGAGACATAGATGCCTTTTCAGTTCCCACTGTGGTAGAGACATCATTGTTATTCCACGACTTGATCTGTTTAGTCACTTAGTAAGTAAGGGTAAGAGACAAGTTGGACTACAAAAGCTATTGCTTGTAATCCTGCATTTTCAAGAAGCTGCTTACCAAGCCAAAGAAAAGCCCAAGTGTAAATATTTTTTGTGATTTTTGTTTCCATGTTCCTTCCTTTGGCAGCCATCTAACACGGTCCTGAACATGCAGTTGATGTGTGCCCTTTCATGTCATGGGCCTTTGTTCAGTCTCATACTACCTTCCTACTAAAAGTACACAAGCCCTTCAAGGAGTCTGGTCTAAACACTAACAGGAGTTATTATTGTAGTTTATGTCTAATAGTCCAGTTAAACTGTTGTTATCAACCGAGTGTTACAGGTTTTGTAAGGTTGAAAGCCTCTTTAGAAAGGGCCAAGTTACAGCTGAAACAGGTGAGATTCTCAGGCATAGCTGCTGCTGCTGTTGCAAATCTGTAGTTTGCTTTATCCCCTGCCCCACAGCTTACAGAAACAGTTTCCAGGGGATGTATTGAATGCCTGCATCTTTCCTATATTTGGAGGGAAAGGGAATCCCATTCAATGAGCATGAAGTAGGACGCTCCTGTTTTCTGCGAAGGATTCTATAGACAGCTTTCTAGCTGTAATTAATAAGGAGACTGTCTCTTTTAAATACTTGCTTTTAGGCTGATCACTGCTTGCTTCTTTATTAAACGGCTAAAAGCCACAGAAGTTGGTGCCAGGATTACCCGCTGGTGTCTGGCCCTGCCGCTGGAGCCACTGTGTGTGTACAGGGTAGACACGGTTGCAGTGAATGCTGCCCATTTTCGCTGAAGGGAGAAGTGTGGTTTCCAGCGTACAGGGCACAGTTTGTGGGGGAGGGATATGTTAATGGTGCAGTGGCAGTAGACGGGGGACTGGTGAGACTGAAAGGAAAAAAGGAAAAAGCTTGGGGACATGAGCTCCAAATTAAGATGCTGGCGAACCTCAGGTTGAAGAAATATTTGTTTTTTGCTTAACAGTAAATTCTTATTCCTTAGACTGCTACTGTTTAATTATTTGACTGTTTATTACTTTTTGACTTGCTTTTCCATTTTATACTTAGCCACGGTGGTGTAAATATTTGAGGTAGAATTAAGGGAAGGGCAGCTGTATAAATCCATTGCTTTTTTTTTCCACCAAGTTATCTAAGAAGGATTCTTTATTCTTTGCCCTAGCCTCTGAAAGCGCTATGAAGTAAAAGAAATCTGCTCACGTGCAGATTTGTTTTTTATTCCAGTTAAGCTTTGTCAAATGAATGTTGGAAAAAAAAGAATATTGCTTATTTTGGAAACAATACACAAAGCTTATGTTAAAAATGTTTAGATGGAACAAGGAATTTTTCTCAGATATGTTCTTACAAGAGTTATATATCAAGTTATCTGTTTCTGAAGAAAAAGCACGAGTGTGTTTTGTAAAGAAAGCAGGTCCCAAAAGTTCTGGAACCACACTGTGTGTGTAATAAAAGTGCAGAAGTAGGTTTTGAGGTGTGTGGAGTTCAGCAAACTCACTTTTTGCCCCTTTGAGCAGAACAGAAATAAACTGGTCCAAGGTTCCCTTCAGGAGAACGTTCTTGTGCGGGACCCTGGCAGATTCACAGTGAGCTACTGGTGTGAATTGTGCTACGTGGTGCCTGGCAGTAGTGTTGGTTTTGGCCTCTCCTGAGCCTGGTTGTCCATGCATTAGGGAGCTTGAGGCAAGTCTGTCTGCTGCTCTTGAGAGCAGTTTGAATCAAGTGAAGTACTGGGCCCTGGGAGCTTGTGATGAAAAAGGACTTCTCATATATGTTCCTGTGAGCTGTATTTTACAGAAGAATATTAAAGACTAAGTATGTTCCCAAGAAGCAGCGACTTGATTATAGCGTATGGAGGAACTATTAATGATAAAAGTTTTGCAGTGGACTTTGTGGGAAAACAAGTAGAGTTTCAGCACAGGAACTTTAATCCCCTAGCGTTCATTTTGGACAGCAGAATTATTCACCTACTGATGCAGTGCTTAACAGAGGCTTAGCTATTTTTTCAGTGAAGAGAAGTATTCTGGCAGCCCAGAGAGACAGTGCTAAGCCAAGTTGGAAGGCTTAAATATAATTCCTTCAAAAAATTCAGATTAGGGAACAATTTATGAAGTGCTGCTTGAACCAACATGGCTTCAAGGAAAATCAGATTATGGCAGTGTTCTTCAATAACCGAAATGTCGACATTTAAATTTTTTTCATCTCAGACAGAAACTCAGTTTTTCTTTTCACACTGA
Source organism: Coracias cyanogaster (assembly GCA_033124195.1). Lineage (NCBI taxonomy): Eukaryota > Metazoa > Chordata > Aves > Coraciiformes > Coraciidae > Coracias > Coracias cyanogaster. The sequence continues at coordinate 5,357 of JAVSBS010019596.1, read as the reverse complement.
GGATCTTTGTCCAGGAGCAATATGGGAAATGCACTGTCATTACAGTAGGTACGTGGCAGGAAAACTTGTAGTACAGCAAGTAACCTGATAGGAGTTCATACCTGAGAAGGTCTAAGGACTAGAAAGGTGGGATTGTAGCCCAAATCAAGTGGGAACTTTCACATAGGGTTGTGGAGAGGAGCTCAGTGCAGTGGTGATAACTGCAACTAGAAGTTCTTATGTTGCGGGGGTTTATGGAATGAGGGTAATCCATATGTGATCTCGGAACAGAGAAAAAGTTGGGGAATATTTTAACATTTCGTTTAATTGAGTTTCTCTCTGTTCCTCAGAGAAGCAGCCTACTGAAGTGTAGTTCTTGATGTCTGCATGTAAAATTTCTGGCCTGGCAGATCTCCCTGAGAGAGGCGTAACTCTCTTTACTCCCACACAGCTTCATATACATATGATTTTTTTTTTTTTTTTTAAGTACTTAGTTGACCAACATCTTCACACCCAGGAGAGCTGAAATATTTTTAAACTTGGCTGTTGGGGACTGTCCCCAGGCAAGGTCTTTCTGCTACATGCAAAAGCTCCCATGGCTGTGCTTGGGGGGGTGAATTATCTTCTAACTACCATTCTACTGTGTTAATTCCAAGATGATCATTCTCTGTTTAGAAAAGATGGTTTTCCCTTGTGGCATTCTGGAAGCACTTGAGAATTGGGAAATATGAGTTGTATATTAAAAACATACCTCTTCTAATACAATTCTAGAATTGTTATCTAGGACTTAGGGCAAACATAAACACAAAACTTCCATTCAGCTTTTTCATTGTCTGAGCAATGAAGAGATACTCTAATTTATAAATGAAGTCTTCTAGAAAGACAGAAAGCGTCAAGTTTCCCTATCTTCATGTAAGCAGAATGCTTATTTAAATCATAAGTAAGTTCACAGTTTTGTATTGCACATGTAATCTAGTTGTGGGTCTTTTTGCTTTTAGATCTATGCAGCTGACAACTCAAAACTAGAGAGGTTATGGTTGGCCTGCTTCATGTAACATATTGATGTAAACACAATTTTTGGTTTGAATATTAAAGCATTAAAGTTTAGGAGCAGGAGCTATTCAGGAATTTGTGTTGGTTGGGTTAAGGAGCTGGAATGAGAAAAGTTGGTGCCTTGTATCTCTTGCTTTCATTGCAGAAACCAAACTAGTGGCTTTGTTCCTTGGGGTTTAAATTCCCCTTGATTTGGCCATGGTAGAAGTTTTTTGTTGTTAGAACTGAGCAATGGCATCCAACATAAATAACATAATTTTTTAATTTTAATTTTTGTAATTTCAGGTACTTTTAATTAGAAGGCCAGCCTTTCAGTTTGCTTCATTTTTTGTCTTAGCAGTGAGCAAGTACCTTCAAATGGGTAAAAATTCAATTAAGTGTTAGACTTATAAATATGATTAAGTTAATGTTTAAAAAATTCTATTTTGTCAAAGGTATTTTTAAACTCTTATGTGGGGTACACTGTCATGTCTACAAACTCAAATGGCTTCTCATCCATCAGCTGAAATATTCAGCTATCAGTTTCTTGCCTCTTTTGAATTATTAACCATGTTTTAAGTGCTTGAAACTCTTCATGGAAAAATTGCAAGCTAAGAAAGGAGCCTCAGTAAGGGATGTTTCTTGAAGGGCTGGAATGTGATACAGTGTTACTGAAGTTTGATACTGCTTTTAGTGAAATCAGCAAGATGTGTAAACCAAACAAGAAGAAAAAAAAATCAGCCTAGTATCAGTGTCATACTAGAATAAAGAAGTTTCTCTGTTAAAAAAAAAATCAGTAAGTTTTTAATTCTGACTTGCTTTTTAAAATATTATGTACTTAATAGCAATTTAAAATCTTTTTTGTAATGAATGTTAATCTAGAACTTGGGCATTTGAGTGATTGTTCACTGTTAATATACCCATTGAATATCACCACTTAAAATGTGTGCATTGATTTTGATATATGAATTCTGATGTGAAGTTGTAACAGTCTTTGTTTCATAAATATTGGATATTGATCCAGTCTTAAAGTAGTAATTTCTTTAGGAGTTACTGCTAAAGCAAGTAATAGCCTAAGGCAGTTCAGGTTGAGTAAGAGGACAAATTCTGGAGGGCTGGGAAGAAAGACCACATTTACTTCTGATCATTTTCCCTTTGATGTGACCAATGAATCAGTTTGCTGGCTCATTTTTATTCTACTGTTGTTGTAATCTTGTTTTAGTGAGGAGGATTTGCAGTGAAATGTTAGCTGAAATGCCTGGGTCCTTTGTAAGGGTGTTTTAATATACCCCACACTCAAATTTTACGGAAGTGCGCATTCTTTTGCTTTCACATTCCCCAACCGATTTTCTAATTAATTTCCTTTATTGAGAAGCATAGCAGTATACTTCATCAGTGACATATTTACCTAGAATAATACATTTCTGAGAAAGCTTGGTATATTTTAGCAAACAGGAGCGTAGTGATCAAATTCTATGGCTGGTGTTTCAGGACTGGGCTCTTTACCTTGGAAATGAAAAGGAAGAATGAATTCTCGCTATCACTCTTGCTGTGCCTGCTCAGCCAGGGTTGTATGAGGTGTAAGAAGTGAATCCGTGCTTTCCTTCTGTCCCTGTGTGTCTTAGGTGTTCTCTGCAGGTAAGACAGTGTAATTCCTTGGTGCTTGTGCCTGCACAGCCATGGATACATGGTTAGACAACTTACAGAACTGGGATAGATTTGCTCTTTCCTAAGGAGCGGGAAGTTTAGAAATAGCACACGCATCCAAATATCAGGTAGGTCTCTCCTACACAGTGGTACAGACTTTCTGTGCACTGTTTAGGTAACTGCTGCCTGCAGAGGGAAGCCCTTTTCATAGGCATTCTTAAACTTTTAAGTAAGATTTAGAAAAAAATATATAAAGTTGTGCCTCAGCTCCTTTTAGGATAAGTGTTCTCTGAATGCATCTTGATTATTAACTTCAAGTCAATTTTAACGTTAGAAATCGGCCAACTTTTTTCCCTGCCCCCTCCTTAAGTACCATGCTTTTGGAGAAAAATCTTGTTCCCCCTCCTCATCAAACAGCTTTCCCTGCCCCAGGAAAGACATGCCTTGCCTATTTGTTTCCTCAAAAGAGCCTTACACATAGGTATCTCAGATAAGAGAGCATACTATTAAATTGTCAGGATGAGGCCATATTTGCATACTAAGTGCAGTGTCATGTAACCTGGGTTGACATCTCTGACATATTTAAAGGTTTCTAAAGCACTTCTGTGTATAAAGATTCAGCATCACCTCTAACAGAGCATTGTCAAGCATGTTGTGGTTTTTGGCAAGGTGGTACTCCTCGAGTCACTGTCCAAGGGTCTTAGTCCTTTCCTAGAAACCAGGCTAGGAAAAGGTGGGAAGTAACACAAAAAAATAACAGCATTGTCTGTGCACACATTCAAAATCCTTCAAAAGTGAAGTATTAGTAACCACTGTTGGAACAGTTTGCACTTTCCCAAATCTATCTACTTCCCTCACCAGAAATGACTTGATGCTGTTGGTACTTCTTGTAGCAAGATAAAACCGCCCCTCTTAAAGGTTTCATGTGAAGATTTCTGTATTTCTGACCTTGATGGTCTAAAAAACAATGCTGGAAGAGTTTTTAATTTTAGGAGAAGAAACCATTTTCATTCCTTCAAGAATAGATCACTTTTTCATAGGCCTCGTAACAAAAGACTGGAATGGTTTCAGTTAGCAAGGTTGCTTTCAGTCTGAAAGATATCTTTTGTTTTTGGCAGAAGTTTGTACTTTTACTGCAGTTTCTATGGCTGCATGGGAATAGAGAAGTTTATATTAAAGACAGAGTGGTTTTTGCCTACTATATTCCTGAATTTCCATTTTTATTAATTGCTACTGCTTAAATCTTTGGAGGGTGGTATGTCTGCCTGATATCCTTGACTTCATCTAAACTTCCAAGGTGTGGTATATTTTATGCTGTGAAGACAGATGGTGCAGCTGATTGTTAAACCACATTTTTAAATGGTAGTTTGGGGAATCATTTTTAAGATGGTATTTAAATAGTTTGTGGACATTAATGAATGGTAGGTACAAATCATATGCCTCATACCACATGCAAGTGTTGGTCCTGTAACCAACAGAACCAAGAATGTTTTATGTAAAAGCTTGTACAGGATTTACTGCTACAAAGATGTAGAGCTGCGTACACTTGCGAGCTTGTATTGTCTTATTTGTGGCTGAGTATGTGGAATCAGTTAAACTGGTCTGATTTCATCTCACTTTAGCCCAAGACTCGAAAAATGTAATATAGATTTAAAACATTATTATTCGGAAGGAGGAGCAGCTGATAAAAGCAGAGCCCAGGAAAGACAGCTTATATAAAGGGAACGCATAAAGGGCTTGTTACTTCTGTGATGTAAATACCGGATTATTGTGTCAGTTACAGAAACTGAACTGATTGATGTAATATTTTTATGGTCTTGTTTGCCATGATTCCTATCTAAAAATAGATTTAGAGGTCAGGGAGATGTGCTACAAAACATAGATTTGGCCGTCTTTGGCAAAACCCATCAATTCTCATCTCATTGGAGCAGTCGCTCTTTGCACCTGCTTTCTTTGAACTAAGAGCACCCTAGTTAAAATTTTCTGCAAGGTTGACTTTCTCTAAGACGCTATTCAGCTACCCAACAATGGCATTCAATGGCAGTTGTGATTTGTGAGAGTCACAGAGCTGTCAGCATGTACCGCAGAGCGTAGGAATGGGGGAACTGCTGTTTTCAGGGAAATGGGAATAAAGCTATGCAGCTCACATCTGAGGAAAGTGAACAAGGCCTCTGGAATGATTGTTTAAAAGGTATTTGTGATATCTAACTCGGATGGTGCTCGTGTTTCTGGGCTATCTACATACTCTCTGAAAGAGATGGTCTCTTTCTTTTGGATGCATTGACAGGTAGTAATCCTAAATTGTACACTTAAAATAAGGCTCTGTGAATATATTTCAAAATGCAAAACCTGGTCTTTGAGTCCCCCTTTACCCTTTCCAAAGATGAACAGACATCCCAGAATGAAAATGAACTTGTTGGTTCTGATTGCTGGAATTGAGATGGTTGTATTTAATTTGAACTGTTGCTTTGCAAGTGAGCAATTACTTAGATTAGTTATTCTAATATGCTTCAAGTATTGATGGAAATATTTTAGGGATGTTTCAATAGCATTGTGTAACACCCAGGCTGGGATTCAGAGTTTGAAGAGAAACTGCCTTTGAACACCTTTGAGTTAAGTTCCTTGTGTTTTTGGATAGCCTCTTATATAGTGTTTCTGGATTCAGGCTCTGATTTGTGTACGTAACTGCAGGATTATGC